>WHVD01000238.1:0-102384 GCA_015178975.1 Hysterangium stoloniferum
TCTGTCAGAAGCTTACGTATCCATACTCGCCGCAGATTTCTTCGAAAAAGGAGACCGGCTGAGTGTTCATCAGCAGGACCTTGAAGGCCTGACCGAGGACTACTGTCAGACTGGAGATTCTCACGAACAAATCAGTTCGAATTCGCTCTGTTCGCCTGGAGCTGATGTTGACACGTTCCCAGTTTGATCCCGGGAACCCCCCCGATTTACTACCATACGAGAATTCGGATTCGGAGGACAGCGACGATGATCCAGTATTGGATTCCCCTTCGAAGCGTGTTCCTTGCCGAAGTGAACGCAGGAACGTAATCTTGTCCCTGCGCAAGGAAAGTAAGAGGCCTCGAATCCAATACCCTCGTCCCAGTCGTCTGATGAAGGAGGATACTACAATCCTTTATCGAAAACGGGATCCTCCCAGTGGTTACTCTAGCATAGGAGTTGCAGCGCTCCATGTTTTCGGTCATGTAGGAACTCCCGATTCACCCAAACACGTTAAAATTCGAATGGACACGGGAGCGGATCTTTCCCTTATATCGGAGGAATTCTACAAGGAACTGCAGGGCATGTATAAGTTGAAACAAGGACTCAAATTACGTCTAATTCAGCTCACGGGTAACGCTAAGGTTATCGGATATGTTAATGTCCCCATTTACCTGGAGGACGACAGTGGAACGTTACTGAAGTTCGCGGCTGAAACTTATGTCGTTAGAGGAATGACGGTGCCAATTCTTTTGGGAGAAGACTTCCATATTAATTATGAAATTGGTACTCTAAGAGATCAGCCGTTGGGATCTAGACTTATTCTCCCGGGACGACAGGGTTTTATTCCAGCCAGCTCTTCTAAGGAACCTCAACCTTTGACCTTCACCGTCAATAAGGCCCCTTTCGGGAAGCATGAGAAGGAGTCATCCAAACTCACCTCTCTCCCCGATAAAGGTGTGCGTACTGAAAGAGTCGCGCGAGCCTTGGAGGATTGCACTATCGATCCAGAGTCAGCCAGACTAGTGCCTATTTTTGTTGAAGATCTAAAGGGCGAGGAATGGATTGTTGAAGGAATCGTACTGCAAAACGAGGACGGTTCTATATTAGCCACACCAATCACGGCAATTTCAAGGAATAGTGCGGCAGTACCTTTAGCCAATCCATCACTAACCCCTAAGACTATCCGACGAGGGGAGACAATAGGGATAATTCATGACCCCGCTCGTTGGGCTCACAAGCCCAGGTCATTCGAGGAGAAAAGTTTAATGGTAGCAGGCTGCGACCAAGATCGCACACCTTATTGAAAGTCTCTCTCAACTTGAGGAGGACCGTCAAGTCGCCTCAGAAAGACCTAAGCCACCTGTTGAACCAGAGATTGCAGACGATTTCGAACCGCCTGGTCCTAAGACGGCTGCAGTGGCTGATAATGAGAAATTTGCCTCAGAGGATCTTCACAAGTTAGTCAATTTGGGACCAGATATACCAACGGAGGTCCTGCCACGTCTCAGATCAGTTTTGACTGAGAACGTTAAGGCTTTCGGAGTCGATGGACGGTTAGGGCAAGTGGAATGTAGAGTCCCTGTCCCCTTGAAAGAGGGCGCTCAGCCCATATCCATGCCTATGTTCCCCTCGTCCCCTGCCAATAGGCGAGTTATAGACGAGCAAATGGATACCTGGTTCGAACAGGGTGTCATTGAGCCATCTAAAAGCCCCTGGGGAGCGCCAGCCTTTGTAGTATATCGCAATGGTAAACCGCGGGTGGTCATCGACTATCGGAAACTTAACCATCTCACGGTTCCAGATGAATTTCCTTTACCATGTCAATCGGAGATTATGCAAGCGCTGTCGGGGTCAAATGTTCTTTCTTCTTTCGATGCGCTGGCCGGGTTTACTCAATTAGAAATGTTGGAGGACGATAAGCCCAAAACAGCCTTTAGATCCCATAGAGGGCTGTGGCAATTTAAAAGGATGCCATTTGGGCTCAGAAACGGCCCCTCTACATTTCAGCGCGTCATGCAAACGGTTCTAGCACCCTACTTGTGGATTTTTTGTTTAGTCTACATCGATGACATAGTCATATTCTCTAAGAACTGGGATGATCATTTGCTTCACCTGAATGAGGTGCTTGGCGCTATCGCTTCGGCCGGTATTACTCTCTCTCCCAAGAAATGTTTTATCGGATATAATTCGATATTGTTATTGGGTCATAAAGTATCTAGGCTGGGTTTTTCAACCCATCAAGAAAAGGTTCGCGCTATATTGGAATTGGCCCCACCCACTAAGGTTTCTGATCTACAACGGTTTCTTGGAATGGTCCTTTACTTTTCAGCATATATACCATTTTATTCATGGATGGTGTCCCCTTTATTCTCGCTCCTAAAAAAGGGAACACCTTGGACGTGGACTGCTGAACATGTCCGAGCTTATGAGGATGTTAAAACCGCATTAGGATCAGCTCCAGTGTTGGGACATCCAGTTAGTGGGATGCCCTACCGATTGTATACGGACGCTTCAGATTTTGCCTTGGGTTGTTGCCTCCAACAAGTCCAGAAGATGGCTTTAGGAGATTTAGTGGATACAAAAATCTACGCCCAAGCCAAATTGGCTTTTGACCGTGCGCAGGACGTGCCATCCTTTGTTCATCGGTACAAAACCAAACAGCCCGAGATTGAGTGGTCGGATTCGTGGGGATCCACTTTTGAGGCGACCGAAGTTACTGTTGAACGAGTCATTGCATATTGGAGTCGCACGCTGAAAAGCGCGGAGCGTAACTATTCTGCTACTGAACGGGAAGCATTAGCAGCAAAGGAGGGACTGGTCCACTTTCAACCTTTCATTGAAGGTGAACATGTCCTGCTCATTACGGACCATGCAGCTCTGCAATGGGCTAGATCTTACGAGAACACTAATCGTCGACTAGCCGCATGGGGGGCGATATACGCTGCATTTCCAGGTCTCGAGATTTTGCATCGAGCAGGGAGAGTTCACAGCAACGTGGATCCACTGTCCAGACTCCCTCGGGTACCAGCCTTTGTGAGCCCTATTAGAGATGATTTGCAGGCTATCACCTCGACTTCTCTGGACAAGAATACTGAGGAAAAACTATGGAAAGATGAACCCGCTAAGAAGGCGGTCTTCTCTACCATACTCGATTCTATGGAGCCTTTTGGAGTAACTCAAAAGGTCCGACGGTCAGAATGGGATATTCATAACGCAATAAGGAATGACCAGGAAGACGAGTCCGACTTCGCATTGTGTCATCCTCAGCTACTAATCAGCATCGAGGAGGGATATATAAAGAAATTTCTAGAGGGTTATTCAAAGGACCCGGTTTTCAGGAATCTCTATGCTTTAGATACCCCTTCACCCTACGCAGTTGTTACTCCTTCTCACTACTTCGTGGGAGCAAACCGACTCCTGTACTTTCGCGACTCGGACTGGAAAAGTCGAGTCTGTGTACCCAGAACCATGATTAACTCGATTCTAAGGTTGGTGCATGATAACCCTTTTGAGGGAGCACACGCCGGAGGCCAGCGGTTGTTCAACCTGATGAAAGACCGGTCCTTTTGGCCGAGAATGCTACAAGATTGCGTGTCATACGCGCGTACCTGCGATATCTGCCAAAAAAACAAAGTCAATCGCACCGCTCGTCAAGGAGCCCTCAGACCGGCTGACGTACCTTTTAGGCCATTCGAGGTAGTTTCTATGGACTTGATCACTGGACTACCCGATTCAGGAAAGGATTCGTATTCCGCAGTCTTCGTTGCCATTGATAAATTGACGCGCTACGCTATTACAATACCTACCTTTTCGAACCTTACCGCTGAAGGATTCGCACGAATATTTGTCAAACAGGTAGCAAGCCCCTTCGGACTGCCCTCTCGAATAATCTGTGACCGGGATAAGAGATGGACCTGCAGGTTTTGGCAGGAAGTCTGTAAGATCTATGGTACCACCCTTGCGGTATCTTCGGCTCATCATCCTCAAACGGATGGGCAAATGGAGAATATGAACGCGACCATAGAACAGATGCTTCGAGCCTATTGTGCCTCTGCTAAAGAAAGCTGGTCCCAGTGGATTGAGGTAGTTGTTCACGCATACAACTCGACTGTTCACAGTTCCACAAACTACGCCCCGGCCTTCTTATTAATGGGATACCTCCCAAGAGGAATGTCTCGAGTTCTAGGAGGTGACGAGCCCCTAGTTCCTAGAGAACTATCAGACAGCCCTATGGCCGACCAATGGATCCTCGAGCTAGAAAATCATCGGCAGATGGCGCGGGATTCCATCGCTCGAGCCCAAGAGATTCAAGCACGAGCGTATAACAAGAAGCAAAGACCTGTAGAAGATATCTCTGAGGGAGACTTTGTATTGGTGAACCCCCACTCCCTCGAACTGGTGGAAGTCAAGGGAACGGGGAAGAAACTGATACAAAGACGGATTGGACCATTCGAGGTCCTTGAGAAATTGAACTCTCAAGTATTTAGGCTTAAGATTCCCCCGGAGTACCCTATGCATCCAGTCATTAATCGGGATCATCTGCGGAAATATCAACCCTCTCCTTCCAAGCTAGGTCCGAGACCCCAACTTGAGAACCTAAGAGAGTTGAAATCAGATCACGAAGAATATGAAGTCGAAGCTATTGTTGGACATAGGAAACAGCAAAATCGTCTGCTATTTAGGGTGCGCTGGAAAGGTTATGGACCCGAGGAGGATTCGTGGTTAAGCAGCACTGACCTTAGAAACGCTCCGGCACTTTTGAGGGCATACAAGGCGCTGTTCAACATTTAACGGGATATATGCGCTCAAGGAATCATCTATTCCCTCTCTTTTGTAACTTCCTTTCAGAAATATCTCAGTTATTCAGTGAGCCATCTCGTTGGCTTTTATTCTTTTTCATTTTCCTATCCCTTCTGTCGATTGGGACAACCATTAATTGGCAGCGGACACATTTCCCCAAAACCCGGCCACAATTAATGAATTCTATTTAACGACCAACCGAGCGGAGTTTCAATTCAATATATATATAAAAAAAAAGTACACGTAAATTCGCATAAATTTTCTTTATCTTTCACACCACGTCCTTCCCTCTATCTTCAACTTCACCACTTTTATCGCGTTATAATGCTCCCTTTCCAACAAAACAAGCAAGTCCTCCCTAAGTTCAAAAAGGTCCAGCGAGCCCCAACAGCCAGTACATCCACGACCGGTGGGGGATTCATCACCCGCGTGCCTCGTACAGACAATGTCGAGAGCAATTGGGGTACCCAGGAATCAACCCCCCTTTCGACTTTCTCCTTTGGTGATGAGCCGGGGAAAAGTACCGGTACGGATTGGAGCAAGCCGTTAGGCCCCTCCGTCAGGCCATCATCTGAGGAAGTCACTGCTAGCATGCGGAAGCAGGAAATGTTCATGGAAGAACACAACGCAAGGAGACTCGCCCGCAAAAGAGAAAGGCGTGCTGAGTATAGAAGTCAACAGGAGGCGAGGGGAGCAAGAGAAGGAGTCCCTTCCAAGCAGCAGCGGCGTGAGTACAGAGCACAGTGCGGAAACAGAGCTTCAGTGCCGATCCTTCCCCCAGCGGGAGAGAAATGGGCCGACTTCGCGGAGACCGATGATAGTGAGGGTGGGATGCCTTGTATTAGGACAACGGGAACCAAGAGCTGGAAGGAGAAGGAGGGTACCATCTTTTACGACTGGGAGCTACTTTGACGCATTAAGTTGCAACGCATAGTTCTCACCCGAGGGGACGGTCAAACGCTGCCCCAACAAGAAAAGGGATACCGTAGGGGACCAATTGAGTTTTCCTCGGATGAGGATGAGGAGGAGGACGAGAACAGGAATGGCGTGTATAGTATCCGATCTTTGGGAGAGGATTGCCATGAAGGGTTCCTTCTCCCATCTGAAGTTCGTTTCGTAACCAGCGACCCCAACCAAAGACAAACGCGGAGACCGTCATCCAGAGTATGGAGGGGTCACTGCCCTAGTCAACAGTCACTGGAACGCGAACCTTCCACGATTCCGGTCCCACATCTCTCGCCAACGTCGAGGCTCCTTCCCATCATTCACCCTACACACACTCCCTCAGCCCCGATTCTAACGCCTCATTTACCTCCCTCTTCAAATGCTGTACCAGTCCCAACCTCACTTGGGATGTCGAGGCCCCCTCCCATCCTTCACCCGACACACACTCCCTCTGCCCAATGCAAACCTTCCCCGATTCTGGCACCTCGTCTCTCTCCCTCCCCGAAAGCTATACCGGTACCGACCCAACTTCCGCCGTCACCAGGTATCCCTCCCGACTCTCCGTATTCATATTGCGTGTCCTTGGGTAGCCCTATCCAGGACCTTCCACCAGAGCGAATGGATGTCGATTTAGACCCCCCTACACCGGACGTCATTGATCCCCTGGCAAGCAGAAAGGTGAAGGAGATGCAGAAAGCCACCACTCCTCTCCGAGAACAATCCCCTATTCCCGTCCTTGACAGCCCGGTTCCCCTCACTGAGCCCGTATCCACAACTTTCTGGATGCGAGTAGCTGTCAACTACCCTTCCGAACAGTTTCCTGTCAGAAGGGTGCTATCAGAGCTCGTGCCAGTACTTCAACAACCGGTCCTTCAAGGGAGCCTCAAGGGTTGTCGCGGTCTGGCTCCGTTGTCGGAGATAATGGAGGATTTCTATCTCTCCTTCGAGGATCTCGCAGAGGGGAAGAACTTTGCACGAGCAGCACAGGAGATTAAACTCTCTATGTTCCGGCACATCATAGTGGAGCTTCACCGTCTGCCCCCAGACTCAGCGAATGTCCTCTCTATTGCTGGCTTAGTAGATTTACTCAAGGCCCTCGTCCTGACGCCTCCCACAGAGACCACCGTGCAACCACACGTTCCTGCCCTACTGCCCGCGTCTTCGTTTCCTCTCCCCAATGCTCCTCTTCTCGCGCGGATTTCCGCTCCGCCGGTTAGTGTCCGCGCAGTCGTTCGTTGCAGAGAGAAAGCCTACAGACGATGGGCCGACTCCTTGTACAGGAATCCTAGTGATTTGACTCGGGCGAGAATAGCTGAATCCTTCAGAGTAAAAAGGGAACGATGGGGAAACCTCATTTTGGACTTTGGGGGATCCTCACAGGAAGCTTGGGGCAGCGTCCCAGATGCTCTTCGACACCTAGTATAGCACATCCCTTCGAACTGGGGGGCACTGTAAAGGGTATGCATATATGCATACCTGGACTAAGGAATAATAACCGGATTATAGTACTTTATTATTTACCTTTTATTTTCTTTCTTTATATTCTTTCTATATTTCGAGCACACCTTGATTTGTAGTTCGAAGCTTTGTGTATACGTATGGGCGCCCTCGGCGCCAAAAGATAGACAACTTTTTACCCAGCAGACACCACTTCGTAACGACTCAGACATCGAATAACGAGAGGTGTCAAGGGTAGTATCTCAGCTACCATAAAGGTAGCATTCTCTAGTCTACTAATAGCCTTTTGAACTCGAACCGCTAAGGTCGAGTTCCGCTTTCAAGACTTTGCGCTCGTCGACACCGTAGTCGACTCACACTACTGATACTCTATCCTAGACACTCAGTCTTTAGCTGAGTATCTTTCTTATTTCTAGCTACTAGTTGTACCGTAAAAGGTCAACTCGTTATCTTACTGTTCTAAGCCGTCGCGAGCAACTATACAGTTGCTCTTGAGGCGTGCAGTGCGTTCTTATACTAGTACTAACAGTCTAGTAGTCTATAGTATTGTACTGACGGTCAATACTCTCTAATAGTAGTTGAATAAACACTATTCTTCGTATATAGAGCGGTCAGAACCCACCACTCTTCACACCCTGACCACTTGCCCATGGATGGCAAGTCCAACCCCATTTAGTGCACTGGTTGCACTTGGGGTTATTCTCAGGCCCCGCTTTTGGGGCCTGTTTTTGTTTCTATAATCAAAAAAAATTAGAAAATTAAAATAATAGGAACTCGAACCTGTCATATATTTTATCACTTTGTTTCTTTGTTTAACCTTTAAGGGACATTAGTCAAATAGTAGAGGACTGGATCCTTTAACTTTGGCTCAAGAGTTTAAGATGTCATTGTTCTGATAACATAGGATTTGCCATGGAAACCAGCAGAGTCATGGATTGCATACTACTAAGGCATCCCTAGCCCTTATGGTATGCAATCTACCCCATCTCCTGGACTACATATTGAGGGAGATGACTCATTGGTGAGTCATGTCAATATGACTATGCTATGAGTTATGATCAGAGCTATGACTCAGATACATAGTCATAGCTGGTTGGATGACTCTGAAATACACTTATGAGTCAAGTATGGGAAATACTGACGCATTCTCCTAGTCACATTACTTAGTAAGCAGGATCCTGGACTAGTATAAATACAGGCCCAAATCATGTATTTATTATCATTCAATATCACATCACTTGCTCATTTAGCTACACTTGCCTACTAGGTCCACACATTGTGCTTAAGTTGAGTACTCTCCTTGCCAATCTGTTGACCGTCTTGTTTCCTTGAGTTGAGCTTTCTCCTTGGAAAAGGGACACGGGCACGTAGTTGAATAAAAGTGGATACTGATTTAATTGACAAAGCTCCTACATACAGATTAATTTGAATTTGAATCTCCTTTCTCAAGCTAAACTACTTAACTCAAGTAAAAAGAGTTTACAAGTACGCTAAATAGTAATAATACATTACAGAACCCACCTTGGGGCTCGACAGCCCCAGTACATCCTCCTTGTCCCCCTCGTCATCGGACTCTGAAGGCATCATTGCCTTGTGCTGAAAAAAAGAAAAAAAGTCAGCAAGATTCACAAAAGAAAGGGAACCCAACTTACTGTGAGAGGTATGGCGAAATACACTCAGGAAATATAGTTGGATGAGCTCTTACTATATTTCCTTTATTATTTCTGTTTTCTCTCTTTTATTATATCTATAATTAGTTCGACGACCTATGTATGCGGTACATCGACTCTTGTGGGCGCACACATGCCAGACTTATGTATTCTAGCGCCTGTAGTTTAGAACTCAGACACTTTTTACAACACAACCACGACTTACCCAGACACCTGTTAGTGTCCTGTAAGTTGTGATTGGTGTATCGTCTCGACCGTCACAGACGGGCTTTAGCCATCTACTCAATCAGAGTTTCAAACTGTACCAGTCAAAACTCAATCTTTATCTCAATCCACGAGGACTACATCCACGCTACTCTATCATTCGACTCTCTAGTTACTTTACTTTGCACTCAAGCAGTTGTTCAGAATCGCACTTAACAGTTGATTCTACTTATTCGTTCTAGCTCTCTACCTTATTCTAGGTAGCTACTTCTCTCTACCGTATTGAACTAAGTAGTCAATACATGTTCAGTCTGTATTAGACTTAGACAGTCAATACATTTAGTGTCGTACCTAAACGGTCGATATTCTTCGTATATAGAATGGTTAGAACTTCCACCACTCTTCACAGTGGTGATCCGGGCTGGACCGTACTTTCCCTATGGCGACAAAACAATATCTTATGACTATAAGCTTCTAAGCACATAAATGACTACTGGCAAGAACCAAACGTCAAGACCTTCGATGACCCCGAGTAATTCAAAACCTCATCAAAGACCTGCAAGTCTGGAACCACCCCGTAACGTCACCATGAGGAAGTCTTCGTTGACTTTTCAAAAACCAGTTCTTCCTGGGAGCCTCCCCAGAGCAGCAGCTGGACCGTCAACGGATGCTCCCCCAAGTCCATGCAAAGAACGTCCGTCAACAACATTCCTGGAGCTAATGTCGAGACTACCGGTGCTCCCGAACCCATTCTCTCATTCCCGCCTAGGCGGGTCATCCTTAAGCAATTCTTTGGGGGTCATATGGTTTACGCTCAACCCATCAACTTACAATGGGAAGTGTACTATGCTAATCGAATCCCTGCAGATCAGGTTACTCCCTTTGTGGAGGAGTACAATACGGATTACCCTCTTCTACTGGCAACTGTAGCAGTCTGGTTAGGTCATTATCAGGCCATTTTATCGGCGCAAGATCTATTCATGTGACCTGGAACCCTTGAGGATCTGACCCGCTCGATTCCTGGATGGTCAAGTGAGGTTACTTCTGTTATGGAAGAAGGAAGGACGATTCTTAAGCAAGAAGTGTTCTCTTTATTTCTCGAAGTGCTCTGCCCACACGATGACGTGTTGCAAATCCTTCACCTCCTGCTCGGTGGGGATCACATTGTCCCCAAAGTTAACTACCAGTATATATACATCCGGATGTTGGAGGAGTCTCTTAATGGGATCACTCAGAATTCTTCGTTTGCGTATTTTACTTTAAGGGGTCGGTTAAGGTGAAATCAGAGGAGACTTGATAAGATGGTTTTGGAAGTGCTCTACCCTTATGGTGATTCCATCCAGGTACCCGATTTGCCCATCTCCACAACCAGTTCATTTGTTCGTACCCTGAATGGGTCTCCCGACACTTGTTTCCTTCGTTCGCTCAATCATCCCATTATTTTGCAAGACTTCCCGTCAGATATGAGGATGCAAGTTGCAGACCGTCTTCAGGAAAAGGGAATGGAAATCTGCACTCCCCTCTATCAGCCTCAACCTCGTTGACCTTTGAATACAGCCGAAATCGAGAGAGGAATCGCAACAGAACCTAGCCCTACCCCCATCAGGGAATTCACCATTCTCGCATCACGTTCGAATGAATTTTGAGTAATTCTAACATCGGTGATCAACAAGCTGTGACTAGGAATCGATCAGTCACCAACAGGGGTCGACTGTCTTTCTCTACTGCATTCACTGAGGGTATAGCTGGTCAAGTTGCTGGTCGAGGATCGCTGAATCCAGTTGATCCTCACCATTCCCTGCCGATCTCCTCGAACCCCTTTCTGCCAGCAGGAGGACCACCTAGTAATTCATCTGGGAGTTCTAGTGCCTCAAGCTATGGAGGGAATTCAGGACGTGGGGGGTGTTCCGGTAGAGTACCTAACTCTCCCTTTCAAACTCTGATGCAGCCTCGAGCCAGCGCGCCTATCTATGACTTACCTAAGGACAAAAGGATCGCTCTTAACACCAATGACATCAGGATAAAATGGTCAGACCTTCCCAAATATGATGGAACTCAATCCAAGGTATTGGATTACATCATGGATATTATGAGTCTCTCGGAGATCTCAGACTCCATGAGCACATTGTTTGGGAGTCGCTCTGCCAAGACGACTTACCAGTGATGCCAAGAGCTGGTGGAGCACCCTAGACCGTGAACATTGCACTGAATTCAGTTGATCTCACAGATCGTTTCTTTGGGGTATCATAGAAGGATTACTTGGAACTCATTGGCACGAATCCTTAGCTCTAGAATGGGAAGCCATGAAATTTCGACAAATTGGTCACAATCATGAGACACCCATTCATTACATTCAGCGGACGGTCAAGCTCTATCAATTCTTGTATGGGTTCCACCAAAACTGGAAGGATGAAACACGCAGACTCATCCTGATGCTGCCCACGGAATGGCTTTACCTTCCACAGGGACAACCTATCGACGACATCATGAGTCTGCAGACTTATGTGAACAATTTACAAGAGGCTCTGATTAACGCTTGGGTTCAAATACATCGAGAGCGTTATCGGTTCCAAAAACCCAGAGTCATGATTGCCGAGCAAGACGAGTCGGATCCCTGGCATGAGGAAGAACACTCTGGAGGAATCAACCCTGCTAACCGAGGCCACATCCTCCTTGGTGAACTCGAGGATAAAACCGTCCCTAGGAGATCGAACGTGAAGCAGGGTAAGAAACACGGCAAGTTCTTTTTCGAACGAAGTGACAAGAAAAGTGTCGCCAAACCCCCGAAGGAGTGTTGGATTTGCAGGAGTTTAGAGCATTTCAAGATCGACTGCCCCCATGTGGGCAGGATGTCGCACTATGTCTCTATTAACAAATGCTCCACGCAGAACCCAATGGAGGAAGTGGAGGATCAAAGGGCTTATGAAACGGTTTATGGATTAAGCATACAGGGACAAGTACATAACATTGATGAGGAATCGATTTTCATTTCTGTCTACCTTCCTCAGTCAGAGGACAACATTGTTTCAGACGTGAATGCATCTTCGAATGAGAACGAGACATCACAAGTTTATGTTTCTATATCAGACCGTGATTTTCTCGAGAAAGGAGACTGGCTAGATGCTCATCGTCAGAACTGTGAAGGTCTGACTGAGACGAGAGTTTTATCGTGACCTGAACCTCCCACCATTGAGGAAATTGTCGACGAGGAAGCTTTTGTGAACCGATCCAAGGAAATAAGTCAGACCTACGTTATAGAAGACCCCTCTGAGTCAGAGGGATCGGAGGAGGAGAGTTTCCCCTTCAACCCAGGGCAATTACCTGACTTAATTCCTTGTGAGGAGTCAGACTCTGAAGCGGACGACTCTATTTCGAAAGCTGCTCCCAAGGTACCTAATGGTAGATGTATCAGGAGGAACGTCAAACTGGCTACAAGAAAAGAAAGCAAAAGACCTAGAGTCCAAAACCCTCGATCCAGTCGGCTTATGAAGGAGGATTCGACTATTATCTATCGCAGAAGGGACCCTCCAGGTGGATATTCCAGTATTGGGATTTCAGCATTACATGTCTACAGACGCATAGGGAACTCAGAAGTCTCAAATCCTATTAAAATTAGGCTGGATGCTGGGGCCGACCTCTTCTTAATTTCGGAGGACTTCTATAAGGAACTAGAGGACCGCCCCAAGCTCAAGCAAGGACTCAAGCTGCGCCTTGTACAACTTACCGGTAATGCCAAAGTATTAGGATATGTCAACGTCCCCATTTATCTTGAGGATGACACTGGTATGCTCCTTAAATTTACCGCTGAAACGTATGTTGTCCGAGGTATGACCATCCCGATTCTTCTTGGAGAAGACTTCCACATGAACTACGAGATCGGGACACTGCGAGACCAACTGCTGGGCTCTAGATTGATTTTGCCTGGGAGAGCAGGATCTATCCCAGCCAGTTCTTCCAAGGAGCCGCAGCCTTTAGCCTTTTCAATTAGCAAGATCCCCCTTGAGGAGCTAGCCAATGACTCACCTGAATTGACTTCCAAACCAGACAAAGGAGTGCGTACTGAAAGAGTCGCACGGGCCCTACAGGAGTGTACTATAGAACCAGAATTGGCTCGATTAGTACCAATCTTTGTAGGAGATCTTATTGGTGACCAATGGATAGTTGAGGGAGTCGTCTTGCAGAATGACAATGGGAGTATATTAGCTGCTCCCACCACCGCCATCTCTAGGGAACGCACCACGATACCTCTCGCTAATCCCTCTCTGATGCCAAGAATCATCAGACGAGGGGAAACCGTTGGATTAATTCACGACGCAAACAAATGGGCCCAGACCCCTAGATCTTCGACTGAGAAAGCATCGATGCAGTCAACGGCAACCAAGATCGCCCATCTCATTGAAAGTCTATCAAGAATAGAAGAGGAGCATGTCCTTACCTCAATATTCTGGACTGCCCCCAGAACGGGAACTCGCAGACGATTTCGACCCAGAAGGCCCTAAAACATCAGAGGTTGCCACCACGGAGACGTTTCGTGCAGAAGATTTGCATAAGCTGGTTAACTTAGGACCTGACATCCCTCCCGACGTCTCCTCCCGCTTGGAGTCAGTATTAACTAAGAACGTCCTAGCCTTCGGAGTAGACGGGCGTTTGGGACAAGTAGATGTCAAGGTCAATGTCCCGTTGAAAGAGGGTGCACAACCTATTTCAATGTCAATGTTTCCAACCTCCCCAGCTAATAGGAAAGTCATCGATGAACAAATGGATACTTGGTTCCAACAGGGAGTAATCAAACTGTCCAAGAGTCCTTGGGGGGCGCCAGCCTTTGTCATCTATCGCAATGGGAAACCATGAGTAGTGATCGACTATAGAAAGTTGAACAGCCTAACAGTTCCCAACGAATTTCCACTGCCATGCCAGTCAGAAATCATGCAAGCGCTCTTGGGATCCAACATCTTATCTTCCTTCGATGCACTAGCTGGTTTTACCCAACTTGAAATGTTAGAGGAAGACAAGCCAAAGACCGCCTTCAGATCCCATCAAGAACTGTGGCAATTCAGGAGAATGCCCTTTGGACTTCATAATGGACCTTCTATATTCCAAAGGGTTATGCAAACCGTACTTGCACCATACTTATGGATATTCTGCCTAGTTTATATTGACGACATCGTGATCTTTTCTAAGACATGGGATGATCATCTAGAGCATTTAGACCAAGTTCTACAGGCCATAATTGCAGTGGGAATCACTCTCTCGCCAAAAAAGTGCTATGTGGGGTATAATTCGATTCTACTACTAGGACATAAGGTGTCTAGACTCGGCTTTTCGACCCATCAAGAAAAGGTCGCCACTATATTAGAATTAGCTATGCCTTCTAAGATAGCCGATCTCCAACGTTTTCTAGGGATGGTTTTGTACTTCTCTGCTTACATACCATTTTACTCCTGGATGGTTGCTCCACTTTTCAACCTCTTGAAAAAAGGAGTTCATTGGGAATAGTTACACTCTGCTTTCTTGAGTGTATGGCTCCAATAGGTGATAACGTGTTCGACCGTGATACTGGTGTCGTCAAAATCTGTGGCCCAGGAATCTGTCCAAGTGAATTCTGGCTCCTTGGTTTTATAACGAGTAACAAAGATGGGCACGTCTTGTGATTGATTGAAAGCTGCTCTTGCTTGGGCATAAATTTTTGTATCCTTTAGGTCCTTAAGTGTCATTTTCTGTATTTGTTGGAGACAACATCCTAGCGCAAAGTCCGAAGCATCTGTGTATAACTGATAAGGCATACCACTCGTGGGGGAAACAGAGCGAGAGGCGTTAGCCACTAAAGAAGGATTAGTCCATTTCCAGCCCTTTATCGAAGGAGAACATATCCTTCTGATCACCGACCATGCGGCATTACAATGGGCCAGATCTTACGAGAATACTAATCGTCGACTGGCCACATGGGGGGCAGTATACGCTGCATACCCCGGTCTGGAAATCCTACATAGAGTGGGACGGATACACAGCAATGTTGACCCACTGTCCAGACTTCCTCGAGTACCTGACTATGCTAGCCCCATGAGAGATGACCTCTTACTGATTGTAGCGGATTCTCACAACCGGAATGACGACGAGACGTTATGGGAGAACAAACCAGTGGAAAAGGCCATCTTTCTCACTCATCACGAGTTAGTCGAACCAGTCGGAACCATGGAAGAGGTCCCCCAAACGAAATGGGA
Source organism: Hysterangium stoloniferum (assembly GCA_015178975.1). Classification (NCBI taxonomy): domain Eukaryota; kingdom Fungi; phylum Basidiomycota; class Agaricomycetes; order Hysterangiales; family Hysterangiaceae; genus Hysterangium; species Hysterangium stoloniferum. The sequence continues at coordinate 15,281 of WHVD01000238.1, forward strand.
CTTGCAAAACCTCCCCAGGAATGATGAAACCGATGAAACAAACTTTACTCTCTCGAATCCACAATTGCTTATAGAGATCAATGAAAATTACGCTAAGGAACTTCACGATGGATACCAGAAGGATCCTGCCTTCAGAAATCATTACACCACCGATCCCATTTCTCCAAACATGGTAACTACTCCTTCGCATTATTTCATTGGCAAGAATAAGCTATTGTTCTTTCGATATTTGGACTGGAAAAGTCGAATCTGCATTCCTAGCAGCATGACGACAACCATACTCAAGCTGATACATGATAACCCCTTCGAAGGAGCTCATGCAGGTGGCCACAGACTCTTTGGGCTGATGAAAGACCATTTCTTCTGGCTGAGGATGTTGCATGACTGTGTGGCGTACACTCGCAGCTGCGACATATGCCAGAAAACCAAGGTCGATCATTCCACTCAACAAGGAGCTCTTCGACCCGCAGATGTACCCCTAAGGCCATTCGAGGTTGTCTCGATGGACCTGATTACTGGAGTGCCTCCTTCTACAGAGAGTGCTTATTCAGCCATCTTCGTCGCCGTGGATAAACTCACGCATTTCTTAATTTGTGAACCCACCACTTCAGATCTATCCACAGAAGGATTCGCGCAAATCTTCTTGAATAAAGTGGCCACTCCTTTCGGCCTACCTTCAAGGATAATCTGTGATCGAGACAAGAGGTGGACCTGTAGGTTCTGGAGAGAGGTCTGCAAGGTATATGGAAGTGCCCTTACAGTATCCTCGTCCCACCATCCTCAGACCGACGGTCAAACGGAGAACACCAATGCTATTGTGGAGCAAATGCTCAGAGCGTACTGCACCTCTTCGAAGGAGGAATGGTCTAAATGGACTCAAGCAGTGGCTCATACCTACAACTTGACAGTTCAAAGCTCAACAAGCTATGTGCCAGCCTTTTTGCTGATGGGCTACTTACCAAGAGGAATGTCTCGCTGTCTAGGAGGGGACGACCCTGTGGTTCCCAGAGAATTATCAGATAGCCCCGTAGCCGACCAATGGATCTTAGAATTAGAAAACCATCGACAAGTGGCACGGGATTCGATTGCGCAAGCACAAGAAACCCAAGCTCGCAGCTACAACAAGAGACGGAGATTGGTGGAAGATATCCCCTGATTAATCCCCATTCTCTCGAGCTCGTCAAAGCCAAGGGACCTGGAAGGAAACTTATACAAAGATGGATAGGGCCATTTGAAGTCTTGGAGAAGATCAATCCTCAAGTCTTCTGACTCCGCATTCCCTCAGAATATCAATTACATCCAGTGATTAATCGAGACCATCTTAAAAAGTACCACCTCTCCCCTAAGGAATTCGGATCCAGGGAGCTACTCGAGAATCCTCGAGAACTCAATCATAACGACGAGGAGTATAAAGTAGAAGCTATAGTAGGGCACAAAAAGCATCGAAATCGACTCCTTTTCCAGGTTCAATGGAAAGGATATGGACTGGAGGAGGACACCTGGTTAAACAGCAATGACCTTCATAATGCTCCCACTCTTCTTAGAGCTTACAAGACTATTTATCGAATTTAATGATCATTTCACATCCTTACGACGACAACACTGTTTATCTACTTCTAGCTCTACCCCCCACTTTCATCCCCCTCGGCCTTTCACCTCAATAACCGAGTGGAGCTTGAAAATAATATAAAATACGTAAATTCGCTAAAGAAAATTTTATTCCCCCTATCTCTTCCCTCCACATCAACCTCTCAAATCAGTACACTATGTCGCAGGAGCAACAACCCAAACCCAAGTTCCCCAACTTCAAAAGAATACCACGACCTCAACCGATTAATACCTCTACCACGCCGTCTCGTACTGAACAAGTGGAGTACTCCATGAGTAATTCTGGAACGCCTTTGCCAATACCCTCCGCTATGCAGGGCGACATGGCGGGAACGTCCACCAACTCGGGGAACAGAACCGCCTTTACTCCATACACTCCTCTCCCCAGACCCCGATTTCCCAATTTTAAAAGAATACCTCGACCTCAAACTACAATTCCTTCTTCCCCACCACCTCGAACAGAAACTGTCGAGCGCATGGAGAAGACCTCATCGTCCACGAACCCTACGCGGATGGACTCCGTTTCAAAAGCTACACCATGGTCCTCTAATACTTGGGGGGCTCCCTCGGGAACATGGAGCGAAACCCCACCACCTTCTCGTAGTATTTTCCCTTCTACCGAAGAGGAGATCAAAAAGAAACAGCAGTCTGAGGCTTTCTCTGCACAGGTCCAGGAGGAATTGAAAACGCTTAAATGGAAGAAGAGAGAGGAGTACTTGGAAGGACAGTGGAGGATGGGGACTAGGGATAATGTCCCTTCAAGGCGGACACAGCAGGAATGGAGGAGAATGGAAGGGCACGATAATCCTTCAATCATCACTCCCCCTTCGGGTCATAAATGGATGGATTTCGCTGAAACGGATTGCAGTGATGGGGGGACGCTATGTGTTTGGAGTGTGGGACAAAAAAGTAGGAAAGGAAAAGATGGGGTCACCTTCTACGATTGGGACAAAATACGAAGGATCAAATTACAAAGCATTGCATTGTGACGTGGAGACAGAGTTGCACTACCTCCCAGACCCCCTTCACAACATGGACCTCAGGAATGGACCTACCGGATGGGGCCCAGTGATCTTTCATCTGACTCGGAGGACGACCAATCTCGCTACCCCACCTATGACAGCAAGTACCTCGGTGCTGACTGCCATGAAGGTTTCCTACTCCCTGACAACATTCACTTCTTCACGAGTGATCCTAACCAACGACGAAAGCTACCAACTTCCGTCTCAGAGTTTGGAGAGGGTATCATCCAGCAGACTCTGCGATGCCATCCAGTTCCACTCACCTCCCTTCACCTCCGTTGGTCTCTTCCGTATCCACATTACAGTGCTTTACACCCTTTTCAGAGTTACTAGGAGGTCTTGTACCATCTGCCGAGCTGCCTTCTCTTCCCCCTATACCATTACCCCTCCCCTTCGCAGGACATTCCCTTATATCACCGTCCTCATCCGCACCCAAGCCTTCTCCAGCACAGCGGCCAATCTCACCCCTCCGCACGTCACCTGACCCTCTTGACACCTCCCACTCTACTCCGACGCCTTTGGTCCCTGCGGTGTCGAACACTCCCCTTATTTCCTTGACAACGCGGAGTCCACCGCCCACCTCTCCCTACTCCCCTTGTGTTTCTCTGGGAAGCCCCATTCAGCATCCTAACGTTACATTAATGGATGTTGATCACCCTATCCCAGACGTTCTCGCAACGCCTATAGAGGAAGTCCTCGAGGCACCTCTCTCAGCCACAGATGCCTTCAAGGAACCCCCCCCGGCAATGGAAGTCTTCGAGGAGCCTCCCCCCTTAAGCGAAAAAGCAAAAGGGAAACGAAGAACCGATATTCAGGCCGACAAGCCCCTTGTCATTGACCCCCCCCAGCCACCCCATTCGCAGCCCCCGCCGCAGCCGCCCTCTCCCCTCCACTCTCAGGATACGGCTGGCCCTCTCGTCCCTTCCAGTCAAGTTGGATGCGCATGTCCATTAATTACCCCTCCGACATCTTCACTGTGGGATGCACATTAACCGACTGGGACCAACCCTGCGGCCCCCTTCTTAAAGGGCATATCCAGGGTATAGCGGGTCTCTCACGTTGTCGGACCGCATGAGTGCATTTTACTTATGCGTCAACGACCCTAAGGAACAGCTGCGTTTAGTGGAGGATGTCGAATGGGTGGAGCTCTCCATGTTTCGGTCCTTACTTGTCAACTCTTCTTGTGTTCTTCCTGAACACACACCAACCCACTCAGCAGTGGACCTTGTTGACTTGTTGGAGCAACTGTTGCTGGATTCAGACACCTCGAGAGGAATCCCCCCTGGGGGAGACATGAGCTCCACACCGCTTATCACTACTACCCTGCCATCACTACACCCTCGACCCCCTCTCATTGCCCGCATTACTGACGCTTCTGCTGATCGTGTTCGCGCCATAATTCGAACATGCCAGAAGGCCTACGGTTGTTGGGTTTCGTCAATCCAAAAACTGGATGGGTTGACATCTGCCAATGACACTTCGAAGCGGGAGGACATTGCTCTTTCCTTTCGTGCCAAGCGTCTCGCCTGGGGCAATGCTATCCTACACCTTGGGGGTTCATCGCAGGATGCATGGGGAGGAGTTCCAAGTGTCCTTCGACATCTTCTTTGACATAGCTCTTCAACCTGGGGGGCACTGTGAGAGGTATGGTGAAATACACTCAGGAAATATAGTCAGATGAGCTCTTACTATATTTCCTTTATTATTTCTGTTTTCTCTCTTTTATTATATCTATAATTAGTTCGACAACCTATGTATCTGGTACATCGACTCTTGTGGGCACACACACGCCAGACTTATGTATTCTAGCACCCATAGTTTAGAACTCAGACACTTTTTACACCGCAACCACGACTTACCCAGACACCTGTTAGTGTCCTGTAAGTTGTGATTGGTGTATCATCTCGACTGTCACAGACGGGCTTTAGCCATCTACTCAATCAGAGTTTTGAACTGTACCAGTCAAAACTCAATCTTTATCTCAATCCGCGAGGACTACATCCACACTACTCTATCATTCAACTCTCTAGTTACTTTACTTTGCACTCGAGCAGTTGTTCAGAATCGCACTTAACAGTCAATTCTACTTGTTCGTTCTAGCTCTCTACCTTATTCTAGGTAGCTACTTCTCTCTACCGTATTGAACTAAGTAGTCAATACACGTTCAGTCTGTATTAGACTTAGACAGTCAATACATTTAGTGTCGTACCTAAACGGTCGATATTCTTCATATATAGAATGGTTAGAACTTTCACCACTCTTCATACTTACTTTACCCTCCCACTTCTTCTTTGCCTCCTCCTCTCATGCCCGATCAGCCTCCCGCTGTTTTTTCTTCACAAGCACCACATCCCATGCTTATGCGCAGCCTCTTCCACTGCCAGTTTCTACTCCTCCACCTCTATAGCTGCCAGCTCCTCTTTCTCCTTCCACTCCTCCTCCTCGCACACTTTCCTTTTCTCCTCGAGAAGGCAACAATGTTCCTGAGCACTCGAGGGCCCACTCGGAGCCGACATGGGAGCAACTGTTAACCGAACTGGGAAGGGCTTCAACCCTGAGCCAATGGACATGGTGGTTGAGGGAAGAGAAGTAAAAAATCAAGTGCCAGCACCCCTTGAATTTTTATATGTAACTTTTTACCAAGTCACATGATGTTCTGACACACCACCCATACCCGACAAGTTTTTTATGTACGGAATCTAGATTTTTGGCCTCCTTGGGATTTCGGCCAAATGGAGGGATACTGTTACAACTGTGTCACAACCTAACGATCCCCAAGGATATCGCTGCCTATCGATATTTCAAGTTATCACTCAAGTCATCGCATCGGAAACCATCAGTCTCCTGACGCTGATGTATGCTTTCACGGCGATCAAACTCCATTTACACCCCCATCAAAATATACTCGTACTATCTGGTTATACTCTGATACATCCCCTTTTATTATGATGATCTGTTCTACTCTATGTTTCACATATGCCTATATATACTTGTAACACTCGGACTATTTCCTTTTCTCATAATCCCACTCTCAGTTATTTCATGGCCTCCAAACTAATTGTAACCTTCCCGTTCCTAGTCAAGCTTATTTGTCAATAATGTTTTCCACTCTTCTCCTAGTTAGTATTTTCTAGACACCAAATACTTGTATATGAACCCACTGTAGTTGTAGTTACTAGGCAATCAGAATATCAACTCAGAATACCCACATACACCTCTAGAAGTCTCATACTAAGTTGTAATGTATTCAGGGGTTTCTCTTAGATAACTCAATATATGCTATAGTGTCACAGAGCTTCAACAATAAAACAAGCAAAGGTCCAGTAATTTAAATACTGATAGATTAATGAGCTGCACTATTAAGCTTAAACAACTCAAATCAATGCTTATTTTGATTATTGAAAGGTTCAATAGAACAATATATGACTCTTTTAGCAAATAAAAGAACTATTCCTTGAGAATAGGGGCTGGAAGCTGAGTATATGCGCAGTAACTTAGCAGAGACTTGATATAAAGCTTCGGATTCTTGTATGCTTATTTGTAACTATTAATAGTTATTTAAAAAGGTGTTAAATAATTTATTAATAGAGAAAATAATGTGTATTGGATTATTTGAGTGCTTGTACTTGATTAATTCAATAAACTTAAATAATCTAGTATTGGCAGGGAATTTCAGTAAGGATACTTAGATACTTATTAGGTTTATTATGTAATTAATAAGCCTAAAGGGTAGCTGTGAGGCTGGGGAAACTTAGATGATTAGCTAAGTTCAAGAGTTGCTGACAAAGATTTAAGATTCTGCAAGTGTAGGTGCTTGCAGTTAGTGTATCAGACTAAGGCTATTATTGTCCTTAGGATGATTAGATAAGCTTCTGAGCTGTGCAGTAAAATGTGTGTGCGATAGATTGATTTTATTGGAAACTTGGCCCTCCTTATATACATTTTGATAACTAAATATTTAATCATTTATTTACTTTATGAGGTCATTATTTAGGTCATAATGACCTCATATTCTACTTATTTTTTACCCTTTATTTACCATGTGATTCCCCTCTCTGAGACAAGGGTTCCAACCTTTGGCTTGAACATGAAGGTTCAAGGCTGTGGTCCTGGGACAGAAGCATTTGATGAGTTGGCAGAATCAAATTATGACTCAAGTAGGTCATTACAGTCACATTCGTGACTTGTGTGATATCCCGACACCAGAGGCTTATCTAATAAGTCACGTGACTCCAAAAATGCATACATTGAAGCAAAACAATGTGCCGAAAAGCAATAACTAAGTAAATAAAATATAAATAATTAGTTAAAAATTATAATAAAATAAATAAGATATAATAGCATTATATGAGCGCATATATGCTATTATTATGCAAAGTTAAAAGGAATTAGGCCTTATATTTCACAATAAAAATATAATAAAAATACAATAAATTTGAGAAAATATTAAATAATTCACAGAAAATTAAGAGAATATTATGAGATGAGGCTGATACCTCACATAAGTATTCCACTCTCCACCTTTGCATGCACTCACCCACTCTCGGTCCCCGACCCCTTGGCCTGACACTTAACTTATCCTCCAGTCCCGATCGGTAACTCACCGAGAGGTACTCATTAGAACTAGTCTTTGCCCGTCTGAAATTTAAGGACACCCAACAAATATTTGTGAGGGCACAGCATATAAGCTGAAGCCAAGTCCTTCCAATCAGTCCCCGTCGGCCTACTGACATTAGTCAGTTTTCAGTTCTTAACACATGAGGATAAAGTATGAATCCAAATCAATGGACTGTAAACTCCTCCTCTCATGATGTGCCACCACTCAACAAGCCAAATGAGTATCCATACTCACTTTAGCACTGGCACCGTAACACACTCTTTGCCTCTTGTCCATGTGTGGATGAGTGGACCCCAGTGGAAGTGAATCTATGGGCTGCAAGCTCCATTGTACAAAACATGCTGATGATGACATGAGTGAGCCTAGCAGAAGAATGGAGTGAAGGTGTGGAGGGCCAGGAGCAAATGTATCACAAATGTTGCCAAAGAATGCTTTGAAGGATCCAGCCAGAATGAGGAGAGGGAAGACAGAAAGGCCATGTCTTCAATGAGCCACAGATTATCATAAGAACATAGGTAGCAATGGGCCAATAAAGTCACCATAGTGTAAGATAGCCATTATGGCTCAATCATAGGAACATAGCACCAATGAGTTGATGAAGTCAAGGCATAGTGTTGTATAAGCCATTGTGGTTCAAAGATCTAGAGTGGTTGACAGAAAAGCAGAATGGACTCCAAGAGGGATGAAGGGTATCTGTGCCACCCATTTTCCGAACCCTCTGCCAGACAGGATGAATGGACGTCTCTATTGACAGTGCCAGAACTGGAGTAGTGCCCGGGTGCTTCAAGCAAAAAGAAAATTACTCAAGGGAAGGCTGAGCAATACCTTGAGGGCCGGCCACTCAGACAATGGTGGCAAGAGATGGCGGAGCTTAAAAGGGGAAACACTGATTACAAAGAACACTGACGAACTTCGCGGAAAACCAACATTTCCAAAATTAGATAATGAACGCCCTGCACTGGGATAACCCTCTCCAAAAAAAATTTAGGATCACTAGTAGAGCCTTATTTTATATAAACTCCAACAATCATCCATTGAATCGTTATAAGAGTTAAAATGGTAATGGATATTTTGAGGATCCAAAAGTTCGTCGAATTCTACACCCTGCAATCACATGTTAGATCCAAAAGGTCGTTGGATTCTAAACGCGCCAATCACATTACAGCGCTTTGCATTATGTAAGGCGCGCGCTAGATTTTCGCGGAAAAAGTTGCGAACCTCGTAGCTTTCTCAATAATTGACCAATTGTCTTGTAACTTCATATACGTATTTTACTGCTATATATATAGTATATTATTATTTTACAACTCCAAAATTTGACCTACAGCATGTTTCCCAAAATCGCAGTCCATTTGAGCTTGCGAACCAATTCATGAGCCAACAGATGTGTCAATCCCAATGAGCTTGTGATATGTTGTTTTACATGTATCTAGGTAGTAAAAAATTACAGCACCTGGCTATTGCGGTCAGAGCTAATGTGAGTGAGGTTGCCAAGTAAATGCATACAACTACCCTCATACAGGTTTGCAGCTGGTATTTAGACAGCAAAAGCCAGGCACTGTCATTTTCTACTACCTAGATACATGTAAAACAACATATCACAAGCTCATTGGGAGTGACAAATCTGTTGGCTCATGAATTGGTTCGCAAGCTCAAATGGACTGCAATTTTGGGAAACATGCTGTAGGTCAAATTTTGGAGTTGTAAAATAATAATATACTATATATATAGCATTAAAATACGTATATGAAGTTACAAGACAATTGGTCAATTATTGAGAAAGCTACGAGGTTCGCAACTTTCAGCAATATTTCCGCGCAAATCTAGCGCACGCCTTACGTAATGCAAAGCGCTGTAACCGACTTTACCTCCGTGAAGGAACCGACGAGTGATTGGCGGGGTTTATATAACCTCTACTGAGGACCTTAAAGGTTTTTGGAGCTAAGGCTTTTCCCGGTGAAGATCGAAGCTGCATTAGATATGTATAGCTCTGGAGGGGTAGTGTTCCCACAACTAGGGCTGACACCATCATCTCCGGTTGTCTCGTGAGATATCCAAACCCCTTTTAGGCCTCACTGACTGGGTGTAGAGGTTTCGTTGTCAACTGTCCACCGCCCCTTGGCGTTACTGATACACGCGAGAGAAGGTATGTCCGTAATCATTCAGTATTTGCAACTAATGAAATATTAGCAAACTGAATTGTTCCTGATAATATATATTAGTTGCAAATACTCTATTAGAAAAACCGGTAATGCTCATACCCTGAACACGGCAACACTACCAGATCGTATATCGGACTGGACCACCCGCTTACTTTTGCCTTTGATCATACGAGCGCATTTTTCACCCACACGCGTATATGTGACGCTGTGGAGTACAACCTCAGTTCTTTCCCTACAGCACCACTAGGCAGCGACTGAGTCTTGGGCATCTGCTGCCTTCTGTTCTAGCTCGGTCCACTTTTGTCACGTAAATCATTACGTGGCGTGCTTGTATTTACATTGTTTTAGTTTTCAAAGACGGTACTTACTACTACTGCTGTTATGGTTGGTTCCCTTATGATTACAGCTCTCCTTGTGCCACTTGCCTTCTACTTTTTTGTATTCCGTCGAGTTCGTATTCATAGTGTCACTCAACTCCTTGGTCCACCTCCTGGTCCATGGCTTGTAGGTACGTACATGCATTGCGACCATCTAGAGAGTTTAAGAACCTACATCATTGAATGACTACTAGGAAATATGCCGGATATTGATCGAGCTGAAAATGTTGGGGACGCAGAGTTTAAATGGACAAAAATCTATGGGCCAACCATATGTATTAAAGGACAATTCGGTGTGGGTACTGCCATTATACAGCAGGAATAATCCTGATATGTTTTTCTACCAGCGTGACATTATGTTTACGGTGGATCCCAAGGTTGGTGATAGCATTCTTTCTAGTTGCTTCCGATTTAATTACTACCACAACCCAACCTCTTCCTTTTCAGGCACTACAATACATACTGTGTAGCTCTGGTTATCGTTTCCCCAAGTCCTCAGATTTCAGGTTTCTTGCAGGAATAGCAACTGGCAGAGGAATTGTCTGGGCAGAAGGTTCGTTGAATTCGGAGATTATATAGCCCACCACCTTCAACACTCTTTTCAGGGGAGCAGCATGCTCGACAAAGAAGAATCATGGATCCAGCGTTTTCTCATAACTCGATCAGAGACTTTCTTCCAATTTTTCAAGAACGAACACGAATGGTATGTCGGTAATTGAAAATACTCTAATGGTGATCAATAATGAGGATAGCTGGTGGCGAAATGGCGAGACATTGTCTTACAGGACATGGCGAGCTCCTCTGTCATAGACGTACACTCGTGGCTCGCTCGTCTTACTCTCGACATAATTGGTGGAAGTAGGCATACTTAGGCTGCAACTGAGATTGAAATGTATTAACGAGAAAATGTAGCTTTAGATTATGAGTTTGGGGCAATTAATGGAGAGGTCAATAACGAGTTGACACGTGCATATAAAACTCTTTTGTGAGTGAATTCAGCAATAAAGTATGTCTTCTTGGAATATCTTAATTATCAAGGTAGTTCAGATCTGTTCTACAAACCTTCTGATACAATAATAGCATTCCAAGATTTCTGCGGCTATCTCCCTAGCTCGATAGCAACCATGATTCAAAGCTTCCCGGGGCGGCGCCCGGAAATGCTAAGAAATTACTTTAAGGCCGCCAATCATGTAGGACAGAGGCTTATCGATCGTCAGGTAGAGCTTCTAGCTGCAGGACATAAAGGGGGGAAGGATATTATGAGCTTATTGGGTAAGCATCGAGGTATATCTGCGCAATGTTGACTCACCACACCATCAAGGCAGTCAACGCAAATTCCTGTCAGGTTGTGTCTGGAAAGCTCAGTAACGAGGAGCTTTTGGCTCAATTAACGTAGGTACTATCGTTGCGACCATACCATTGATGACAAGCCTAATGCTTGCTTGACGATATAGGACTATTCTTGTCGCTGGTCATGAAACTATCGGTTTAACCATGGGATGGATTTTATACGAACTTTCCCAAAATTCCATCATTCAAGGGGAAATTCGCAAGGAAATTACTCATGTCCGGGCCCAACGTGGCCAAGAAGGCTCAGGGGTGTTTGCAGCTGGAGATCTCGACTCTATGATATACCTTAATGCTACAATCAAAGAAACTTTGCGATTCCATCCGGCTGTTCCTTTTTTGACAAGAGTGGCTAGGAGTGATGACGTTATACCTTTATCTCACCCGCAGCAAACACGGAACGGCGAATTGTTGTCTGCCATTCCAGTATCCAAGGGCCAACGATTCAGGCTATCACTTGCTGGGTATAATAGGTGAGGCGTGTGGTTTAAACCAACTCGGTAGTCTAATGCTCCCTAGATTACCGATGGTCTGGGGAGAAGACGCAGACCAATGGAATCCCGAGCGGTTCATTAGAGGTATCTCACGGACGGAGGATATAAAGTTGGATATTGTTTCGGGCATGTAGGTTTCAACGGGCCTAGTCACATATTAATTGCTAAGTGTCTTCAGCCTTACATTTAGCCGTGGTGAACGTGGCTGCATTGGGTTAGTTCTGGAATCTTATTTGAATATTTGGCAACCTTATATAATCCCGCTGTGGTGTAGCTGGAGGTTTGCGTATGTACCTGCATATCCTCTTAAGAATGAGTGGTAGTACTGACATGTCAATATTATATAGCATGCTTGAATTGCAAGTGATTCTGGCAGAACTTGTTGAAAACTTCAGATTTTCTTCGGCACCTGGAAATCCAGAAATAATTCGTGCCCCCATGGGTGTTATGGGCCCCATGTACGTCTTAGTTGATGTGTTGAATTACACAAACTAATTATGCTTGTTGACGTATGTAGGGTAAAAGGTGTGAATCCTCCTCGGGCTGAGTTGCCATTAACAATCACGCCTGTGATTTGATGGAAAAGTTTTATCTTGTTGCTATGAGAGAACTTTACGATGCGTCCCGGGTAACAGATGGATTTCTTTGTCTTCATTCGATTTTCTTTATCCATTTGCGTCTATCGGGGGCTTGGCCTATAGTATCTAAGACCGTACACTTTTCAATTTTGAAGTTTGTGGAGGTTGCGCTCTATGATCGACTTTATAAGCACACGGGTGTAAACAATTGACTAGCTCTTTCCCTAAAATTGTATCTTTCGTTGTATAGGCTTTGGGGCATGCGAATCTCGTTGGGGGCAATCGCGAAGTAGTAGTAGGTTGAAATGGTAGCCCAACGGTCTGCAATGCTTTCCTGTCCTAAAAATATCTACCCGTCGAGTAAGTAATTTTTTGATTAAAGCGGTCGACCTCACGTGGTAGGAGACATTTTCATGGTTCGGAGAGCGTCGAATCGGGGGCATCGCACTACTTTGTTCAGGCGTGATCAGTGCGTAGCTGAGTAATAATCAATGCTTGTCGACCTGTAAAGACGTTTTAAGTACTAAATACATATGATAAGTTTTACTTCGTAATGAGGCAATCAACAGCACTTACTCTCAGCGGTTAAACATTCGCTGAGAGATTTACTTATGTCACAGGTAATTAAATTTAGAGACGAGGATACAAGTGAATTTATGTAACGATAAATGATAAAAGAAATTTGCTGCATTAGCGTATGTGATTGTGATATGTATGAACAAAAAACCTGAGTGTGTGCCTGATATAAATTAATTACACAGTGGGCCCCAAATGAACCTAGGTTTCGCCTATGGGAGTGCGTAACATTCCTGATAGCGAAAAATGGATAATCACGACGGGTGTAAAAAGGAAACATGGAATGTTACTCACTCTGTTTTCCACGGCATTGACCCCTAACCTCCAACAGATAGAATCCTAGGAATATCACAACTGGAGCCAATACTGCAACAGTAGTTATCCACACGCCACGGGATTGTGTGTCTATTGTAAAGCAGATGATGGAGACAAAGAAGGAGGTGATACTGATTACGGTACAAAGTCCCGCTACTGCTCCTACCGTTAACCAGATTGACATGCGGTTCCCAAGGATCTCCGCGGCACGAAAGAAATTAGCTGGATTGAGTTTAACGTCTTCCCAGGCTTTGTCAGCTTTCTTCTCGTCATCGAGGTCAGCGGGTGGCATTTCGTTCGTTGTTTGGGGGGCGAAAACAAGTGGAATGGTGGTGGCGGAATCATAAGTGGTGGCGGTGGAATCATGAGTGGTGGCGGCAGAATCGTGAGTGGCTTTAACTATGCGTATATATTGCGCCTCCCTGTACAGCCATCTTGCAATTGAAGGTTGAGCTTCATAATCAAAATAGGGCTTGAGTGCTTTCCCCAGCTGAATTGATGTACTTCGTGTTAGTACCTCGTGATATAGAGTAGTCTGTTGTTCTTCTCCTATTAGAGCTGTTGCAGCTACCAGACTTAAGAAGCCGGCGGACACATTGTAAATTATCCCCGTAAACAAGAATGCATTGGTAACTACGAGCAACGTTGTAGGAGTGTTCCGCAGGAGAAAAGAGTTACCCAATGTGGTGGCTTGGACAGCGGCAACAAATATCGACTTTTGGGAGAGAAAGTATCAGCTACGACAGAAACTTCGAGACTGCGAACTCACCATGGTTGATTGGCAAATAAATTGTTCTCTCAAAGCTTTTATGGTGTTAGGGTTCAAAGGCTCGTCGCCACATGAAAAAGTTTTCCTAATCCAGTTCAGGGCCATCTTGACATTTTGGCAACTGCAGTCACTTGTAATTATGGGGTTGGATGAAGATGTTCAGGGAAAAACAATAAGGGGTGCTAAATTCTTAACTCACTCGACCAAACCAGCCGGATAGGGGGTTTTCTTAAGTCCAACAACGCGGAGGCTTTAAACGCGCAATCCTTCCTCCAGCCTCGCACTAAGAAGGACTCTATATGTTTAGCTATTTTTTTTTTTTTCCAATGCATTCTCACGGGGTTTGATAAATATTGAGATAATTTGTTAACAGAATACGCGATATCTGGATGCGATACTGTAGCTGCAAAAGTCACTTTTCATCACCTACAGCTGTTGCATCATCCACCCAAAATGCAACTACAGCCCAACTTCCGTCGCCCCATGTCTTGAAGAATGTAATGCTGTCAAAATCGGAACAGAATCAGGTAAGTTCCTTAACCATAAAACCGTATAAAGTTTTTCTCCACTCATTGCCTCCTTGTTTTGTTCCATATAGAGCTTTCAATAACGGTAATGCCAGGTACTCCTTTCCAGGTTCTTCAAACCCCTCTGGTTGTTGAACCCAAACTCTTTCTTTCATTGTCCCATGTAAGTATGCTGATTAAACATCAAATTGATGGCTGAATTTGTTATTCCTCCCAGCCCTAGTAAAATTCGGAACATTTCCCACTTCATAACTGGTGCGTACGTTTCGTTAAAATGTAATCTGGGAATCTGACTAAACCCTTTTACGATGATTCGTACTTTTCTTTTTACTAGTTTGCCATTTTTGTACAATCTGCAACATACCGTTCTGGTTTTTAAAACACATGTCCCTGGCGGCGGTTCTTCAGGTGTGCCAAATACATTATGTTCTATCATGTTCTTCCACTCTGCTTGTCTGGCTTCTTCCCAAGCTAATCCTTCATCTCCTGGCATATTCAATGCCTCCTCTATTGTCGGATTGCCCAAAGTCAAGAAAACACCTGGTACGTTAGAATCTTCTAGTTCCTTTTCTTCAACTGACAATGAACTCCAAATTCCTTCCCATGATTTTCCAGATCTTGATATTCCATGGGGATAGCCAGGTATGTCCGATACTAATTGAGATTCTTTCATTGACTTAGTTTCTTCTGTTTCTTCGATAGGTTGAGGACAAGGAGGGATGCAGATGTTGGAATTTGAGCATCATGGACAACATCAAATTCCGAGACAACAGAATCAAATGGTAAGGCTATTTTTAGCCACACAATGGGACTACTACCCCTTGTGCCACTTGCATTGTCTTTACAACTCCTATTGTTCTTTTGACACATATTAACCATGTTTCCTATCATGCTAGACCTCAGTCCATTATACACTATCGTTATATGTGACTGAGGTGAGCAACTCTTTAATATCAATACCTAAATATTTATACTAATAATGTATTAGCTACAATATTTAGGTACTTAATCCAGTCCATTATACACTATCGTTATACGAGACTGAGCTACAATATTTAGATCTTCCTTTCTAACAGGTTATGGGCCTTTGCTTTTAAGCAGGATCATTTTTTTTAACCAATGACTACCCAAACTTCCACAGATGCTCTTGCACCGTCTATTACTCTCATCTGTACCAACATTACCTACATGGGGCCCAAACTCGATAAACTTAAATCAAACTATTGCCCTTGGCTCCGTGCTGCCAACCTTTTTATTACCCTCACCGGACTCTCTGGGTATGTTGATGGTACAGTCTCAGAACCTCCTGATACTGAACCTTATGCCAGGGCTCACTGGCTGGCAAACAACTCTCTGGCCGCTGCTCTCATTATCTCCACTGTGGAGACATCCGAACAAGAGTACCTTGATCGCAAATTAGGTCCCAGGGCCTGTTGGGAGGTTATCTGAAACCACCACCAAAGTGAGGGACCCATCCGCCAGGTCCAATTACTGCACAAGCTTTTACGACTCAATGTGCCCGTACTACTCCCCTGCCTGTCACAGCTGAGAAGATCTGTTCTATGATTGACCGAGCCTACAAGATGGGCAACATTTCTAAGGACCTTCTCAAATGTATTGCTCTCTTGGATTCTCTTGGCAATGACTTTGGGAATGTATGGTCAATTATCACTCGTGATATACATATCTGCTTCCACTGACTCTACCCCTTTTACATCAACTCAACTTTGTGTTTATCTCGATAACGAGCAAAATCTCATTAATTCTGATAAAGTCACCTCTCCTGATTCAGTTGCCTTGTCCGCCCAACAATCTTCGAAGTCCAATGCCACTGCCTGTTCTAATTGCAAGCACAATTTCCATGAGGCAGAGTATTGTATCCACCCTGGTGGGGGCATGGCTGGCAAAACCCTTGATGAATCCAAACAGGCTCATCACCTTGCTCGTAATCCAAAATCAGGGAGCTCTACTACAATCACCACCCCTATTACTCCTGCTTCTACAATGCAGAAAGTCCCTGTTAAATTACAGGGTGCTGATGGTTGTATCTACGTTGTCAATATGGATTCTTCTGATTTTTCTTCCTCGGAAGGCCCTACCGCCAACTTGGCCATCTTCTCACCCCCCACTCCTTCATCTCAACTACTCTCGACCCCTTCTTCTTCCCTCACTTTGGCACATGATGTGATGGAGTATGATGGTTGGATCGTCATTGAGGAGGAGTTAACAACGAATTTAGACTGGTCCAAGCATAGTATTCCATCTACTATGACGACCATTCATACCCACAATATCTCTCCCATTTCTCAACTAAATCGCACTCCTATATCTACCAACTCACACCCATTTTGGATGGATAGTGGTGCATCCGTACATGTATCACCTGATCACACCGACTTCCTAACCTTAAAGGCTGTCACTCCTCGCTCAGTTAAAGGAGTTGGCGGCTCTTCAATATGGAAAATAGGTATTGGGGATATCAAACATCACATTGGCCGGGGAACATACTTAATCTTACAGAATGTTCTGTATATACTGGATGCCACAGTGTGGTTAATATCTATTCATTGTCTTACAAAGGACTCTAATGTTGTTGTACACTTCAACAACACCTCCTGTTGGCTTAGTACCAAGTCATCTGGCACAACCATTGCTCGTGGCAATCTACTTCCACAGAAGAACCTATACTCATTGAATATCTATTCAGCCCAAGCTGAACATGCTCTCATCACACATCACAAACCCACACTCGAAACTTGGCATCGCCACCTCAGGCATGCAAATTATCAATCTAGTCGTAATTCACCATCTGATAAATTTGTATATTCGCATACTGTCGGTGATGAAATTTTGTTTTCCCTCCTGTACAATCTTCTGCCTCTTTTCAGCATATCTGGCCATGGATCTTTTGGAATTGTGTTAAGAACTGAAAACTGACTAATGTCGGTAGGCCAATGGGGACCGATCAGAAGGACTTGGCTTCAGCTTATGTGCTGCGCCCTCGCAAATATCCATTGGGTGTCCTTAAATTGGGTGAAGACTAGTCCTAATGAGTACCTCTCAGTGAGTTACTGATCAGAACCGAAGGATAAGTCGAGTGTCGGGCCAAGGGGTCAGGGACCGAGAGTGGGCGAGTGCACGTGAAGGCGGATAGCGGGGAACTTAGTATAAGGCTTCTAGAGGTGTAAGAGGGTATTCTGAGTTGATATTCTGATTGCCTAGTAACTACAACTACAGCGGGTTCATATACAAATATTCAGCATCTAGAAAATACTAACTAGGAGAAGAGCAGAAAACAGTATTGACAAATAAGCTTGACTAGGAACGGGAAGGTTACGATTAGTTCGGAGGCCATAAAATAACTGAGAGCGGAATTACGAGAAAAGGAAATAGTCTGAGGGTTACAAGTATATATAGACATATGTGAAACTAGAGTGGAATGGATCATCATAATAAAAAGGGACGTATCAGAGTTTAACCAGATAGTACGAGTATAATTTGACAGGGGTGTAAATGGAGTTTGATCACCGTGAAAGCATATGTCAGCGTTGGGGGTCCGACGGTTTCTGATGTGGTGACTTGAATGCTAACTTGAAATGTCGATAGGCAGCGATAACCTTGGAAGCCATTGGGTTGCAACACGGTCGTAACAGTATCCCTCCATTTGGCTGAAATCCCAAGGAGGCTGAAAATCTAGATTCCGTATGTAAAAACTTGTTGGGTATGGTTGGTGTGTCAAGACATCATGTGACTCAGTAAAAATTTACATATAAAAATTTGAGGGGTTCTGGCACTTGATTTTTTACTTCTCTTCCCTCAACCACCATGACCATTGGCTTGGGGTCAAAGCCATTCCCGGTTCGGTTGACGGTCCCTCCCATGTTGGTCCCGGGTGGGCCATCTAGTGCACAAGAACATCGACAACTTCTCAAGGAGAAAAGGAAGGTGCGTGAGGAGGAGCAGAAGGAGAAGGAGGAGCTAGCGGCCATAGAGGCTGCTAGGGTATGTACACGGCAGGTCTCTGGAGAAACCCGCAGAATATCCAGTAGGACTTGGCTTCAGCTTATAGGCTGCGCCCTCGCTAGATCATGTTGTCCAATTTCAGACTGGTGGATGGGAATCCCGGGGAGTCTGGGCAGGGGTCATGGGTTGAGGGGTCGTAGGTCGGAGGTTGTGGGTTGTGAGTCGAGATAGGTAAGAGAGATAGATGCCCCGGAGCCTGTGGGCTCCGACTAGTGTGAGCAGTGTAATTCAAGTAGGAGTTTAGAGCAGAAAATGTATTAGATTACTGGGGGGAATCTAAGCCAATTTTCTGACTGGATTGTATGTACAACATCTGCCAGTTTAAATAGACCATGGAGTGAATGTCATACCAAATGCAGTAATGATGAAACGAAATGAGCAAAACATAAAACGGGAATAGTAAACACCAAGTTTGGTGTTAGGAATGGGATGGAATGGAGCAGAGTCCAAATAGTGACAAATCATAAACCATAATGGGAAATGGAGTGGGAGCGGAGTCTGAATCATGACAGGTCATTTGACTAAAATGGGAATGGGGCTCTGTTAGAGGGATGACAGGTTTTCTGAGTGGGATCCAGTGACTGATGCATGGGACGAGGTCGGACATAAACAGGGACAGAGTCCAGTGGGTTTTCCGGTGACTGAAACACAATGTAACAAAGTCGAACGTAGACAAGTCTGATGTATGGAGTCTGGTGGGAATTCTGGTAAACTGATAATGGGTGCGTATAGGGTGCGGGTGCATATAAGTTAGTGTCTGGAGTCCGGTGGGATTTCCGGTCATAACAGAGGCGGAGGAAAAGAAACTGGCAGTGGAAGAGGCTGTGCGCAAGCACTGGGACATGGTGCTTGCAAAGAAGAAGCAGCAGGAGGCTGATCAGGCATGAGAGGAGGTGGCGAAGAAGCAAGAGGGAAAGGTAAGTGGGTTCCCATTTCTTTTGCGAACTTTGCTGACTTTTTTTTTTTTTTTTTCAGTGCAAGGCCGCAACACCTTCAGAGTCCGATGACGAAGAGGAAGAGGAGGATGAGGAGGATGTACCAGGGCCATCGAGCCCCAAGGTGGGTTCGGGTTCCTAATTTTCTAATTTTCTAATTTTTTTTTTGATTATAGAAACAAAAACAGGCCCCCAAGGTGGGGCCTGAAAATAACCCCCAAGTGCAACCGGTGCACTAAATGGGGTCGGACTTGCCATCCTCAGGCAAGTGGTCAGGGCTGCACCTGTCAAGAGTGCACCAACCAAAAACTTGGGTGTGTATTCCCGGATACGAACGGGGTCGGGTCCTATCAAGAATGGCAGGCCAATGCTCTGGAAGAGCAGAACCACCTTATGTGCACCTACTTCTTGGAGATGAC
The DNA here is from genome assembly GCA_015178975.1 of Hysterangium stoloniferum. Classification (NCBI taxonomy): domain Eukaryota; kingdom Fungi; phylum Basidiomycota; class Agaricomycetes; order Hysterangiales; family Hysterangiaceae; genus Hysterangium; species Hysterangium stoloniferum. The sequence continues at coordinate 35,051 of WHVD01000238.1, forward strand.
ACAGTTCCGATTTGAGACACTGCAACAACAAGGTCTAATGACCGAGCAGTTGCGACTTTTGGGCATCAGGCTGGAGAAACAAACCAGCACCATAGAGTCCCTTGGAGAGCAACTTGAGCAGTATGTATTTAGAGGTATCGAGTTGTGATAGAGTTAGGCCTGAGGTGGGTGTATCGGAAAAGGTCAGAGAGGAAATGTCAGTGGCCATTGGTGAGGGAAAAGGTTTGGAAGCTGGAGAAGAAGGGGAGGTTGTAGAGGAAACCTTAGGTAGTAAAAATATAATGGTTTAAAAACAAACAAACATAGTGTGAAATCATAAGGCATAGTTGGGAAAAGGTCGGGTACTGCGTGAGATGACTTATAGAGAATTTAGAGGACTGGGTTTATTCGGATAAGCTTTATGAAACCCTAAAATGATTTCCGATGCATTTCTGAGCTCTGTAGCTAGGATCCATGAAGTTTCTTCATCTGTACCTTCATAGCCAGCCCATTTAACTAAATAAAGTAATTTGCATGAGCGTCGGCGATTGTCGATTTTTGAATCTAGGATTTCTGATATCTCGAATTCAGGTTCTCTGTCAATTATCACAGGTGGAGGTGGTGGTTGATGCGATCTGGTATATTGTTAGCAACACAAGGTTCTAACATAAATACGTGAAATACTGGGTGCACTGCACACATGTTGTCAGGAAGCCAAAGCGTCCATGACAGCATGCCGACTTGTGCTATAACTTCAAAAGGACCTAAATATTTTTCAGAGAGCTTCTTAGATGGTCTAGTAGTTCGGAAAAACTCAGCTTTAATGAACACTTGGTCTTCGATCTTGAAATCAGGAGGTGGAAGTCGATTTTTATCCGTGGACCATTGGTATCATTCTTGGGCCATTGTGATAGTTTTATGAAGTTCTTGATGTAGCTCATCAAGGTTTGTAATGAAGTCTTGAGTGCAGGTGGATACGAGATCGCGTTCCAGGTGGATTGTGATATTGAGGTTGTAGCCTTTGTTTGCAAAGAAAGGCAAAATGCCAGTAGTGGCGTTCGGTGCATTGTTATATGTGAATTCAGCTAGCAGTAGTAGTGATTTCCAATTGTCTTGTTGATAGTTACGATAGACACAAATGTACTGTTCCAAAGTTTGATTCATTCGTTCGGTTTGGCTGTCGCCTTCTGGGTGATAGCCCGAAGTGAAGTGTAATGTCATGTCTAGTGCTTTTCTGAGTGACCTAAAGACATGAGAGACAAACTCGGATCTGCGATCAGATGTGACATGCAACGGAATGCCGTGCTTGGAAAATACATGGGTGACGAATGAGCAGCTCGAGTCCAACTGTGTTACAAAAAATGTAACTATCTGAAAGGTTCTACATGGGAACCGAAGTTGGAGTTTGCAGGCTTGTGAGATTACGGAGTTTGAGGTACCATCCGAAAAGTCGGAGCAGAATCGGATCTATTGCATAGGTTTTTAACTGATTTTTTTGGGAAAAACTTATATCTATAAAGCAATGAGTTGAACCTGAATCTATGAGAGCTCGAAAAGAACAACTCCTGAGGGGTTCTGAAGTAAGATTTATGAACAAAGAATTGGGATCATACAGGGTGGATGCATTATGGTGACAATTTTCTGGTGTGTGGGGAGATTCAACGCGACTCTCCAACTGCAGGGAATCCAGGGAGTTGCTTAATCTTTTTTTGACTTGGCAGCCAGCTTAGCCGGTTGTGAGGTCGTGGCCATATTGGCCGATCAGGCTTTTGTGGCCTTTGGGCATGCAGCAACTCGGTGTCCAGAATCTGCACACAACAAACAAAGGTTGTTGTCCATTCAGCATTGCTTTTCCTGTGGTAGGAGCTTGCTGTCAGAGCTGAGTTTGCCAGTTAAGTCGGGTTTATCTTTATCTTGGGACTTATTTGACTGTTTGCCCTTGCTTTTTTTGTCGTTAGAACCCTTGTTTTCGGACTTCTTATCGGAGTTCAAGTTGCTACTATTGTTGGTGTTTTGATTACCAGACTTGTTGGCATTCTTATTGTCTGATGATTTTTTGTCCAATGGGTTTTCACAACTGATTTCCGAATGTCGTTCCCAGTATTGGGCATCCACGTTTTGGGCCTTTAGATGCATGAGGGGGAGAGTCTTCAGTTTGCCAGTCTCTCCTTTGGAAACTTCGTCTTTGAGGTGAGATGGGAGGCTGGAGTAAAACTGGTAATGGAGGGCTGAATTGCCCCAGTCGCAATGCGTGGTGAGGTTGTTGAACTGGATGATGTAGTCAGTGATGCGCTGGGTGTCTTTCATTTTGAGATTAGAAAGTGCGGTTTTGACATCGCCGGTTTGGTCATAGGGACCGAAGTTTGTTTCGAGTTCCTCAACAAAGGCATCCCAATTGTGGAGCCAATTGGGATCTTTGGAGGTGAGGCCAGAGAATGCGGGTTCAAACCAGGCTGCTGCAGAATCCTTAAGGTACGAGAGTGTGAAGTTTACCTTTCAGTCAGCCATTGCGAAAGCAGCTGGGTGGTCCCGAAAATTGAATTGACATTGCATAAGAAATGTCAGCAATTTCTTCGGGTTTGAGCCAGTAAATGGTTTGGATTTGTTGACTCAGGTTTGCCCAGGTTCTTTTTCCTTGGTATTGTTTTTAAGGAATTGTTAAGGGATCCTAGGGTACCTGAGAACAATTCCCATGTCTTGTTGGGATTGAAATCCAGTTTTTGTTTCGCAGACTTCTTAGAACCACTAGCTTGAGGTACAGGTTGGTCGCCATCCTCGGGTTCAGGTTCTGGAGCTGATTGATTGTTAACCGCTTCAGGTGCTTCGGGTTCGGTTGCTTCAGTAATTTCTTCAGTGTTGCCGGTAATTTCCACAAAGTGGGATTCTTCGGAGGTTTCTGGTTGCCGGGTTCTTGGAGTAGCTCGGGCTGTATACAGGAAAGGAGACTTGAGGGTGGAAGATTCTGCTTCACCACTTGGCTTGGCATCTCTTTTTCTCGGAGGCATGATTAACGGAAAGTGCGAGTGTGAAATAAGAATATACTGTTAATAACAGAAAACTGACTAATGTTGGTTGGCCGACAGGGACCGATCGGAAGGACTTGGCTTCAGCTTATGTGCTGCACCCTCGCAAATATCTGTCAGGTGTCCTTAAATTTCAGACAGGCGAAGACTAGTCCTAACGAGTACCTCTCAGTGAGTTACTGATTGGAACCAAAGGATAAGTCGAGTGTCAGGCCAAGGGGTCGGGGACTGAGAGTGGGCGAGCACATGTGAAGACGGATAGTGGGGAACTTTGTATAAGGCTTCTAGAGGTGTAAGAGGATATTCTGGGTTGATATTCTGATTGCCTAGTAACTACAACTAGAGTGGGTTCATATACAAATATTCAGCATCTAGAAAATACTAACTAGGAGAAGAGCAGAAAACAGTATTGACAAATAAGCTTGACTAGGAACGGGAAGGTTACGATTAGTTCGGAGGCCATGAAATAACCGAGAGCGGAATTATGAGAAAAGGAAATAGTCTGAGGGTTACAATTATATATAGACATATGTGAAACATAGAGTAGAACAGATCATCATAATAAAAAGGGATGTATCAGAGTTTAACCAGATAGTACGAGTATAATTTGACAGGGGTGTAAATGGAGTTTGATCACCACGAAAGCATACATCAGCATCGGGGGTCCGATGGTTTCCGATGCAGTGACTTCAATGTTAACTTGAAATGTCGATAGGCAGCGATAACCTCAGGGTCTGTCGGGTTGCAACACTGTCATAACAAATTGCCAGTATAAAACCTTGGCCTCTTGGTCTTGGCCCTCTTCTGCTTCTCCTCTTCTTGTGCAGCTCTCTGTACATCCTGAAGAGTTTTAATGAATGTTAAGAGATCCACTTCATTCTCAATTTCTGCCTCCTCTTCCTGTTCTTCATCCAAATCTGATTCATTTGCTTCATCATCCTCCCCCTCCCCCTCTACCTGTTCATTGACTGTCAAACCCATATCAGTGTAAGACTACTATCTGCTGCAGGTGCAGACAGACACTAGAATGAGTGATGAGGAATAAAACACTACTGTATTGAAATCCACATGTACATAATATATACTAATAGAGAACAATGGGATGTAAGCACAATAGGATGTGGACTACAATGGAGTGGGTAACAATGGAGACTCAATATTACCAAATCACAGTGTAGGGAGTCTCACTCCCTTACATCAGGTTCCAGAATTAAATCCATTATCAATACCACCATTCTCTTCTGATTGATCTTCCAGACCCTCCTGCAATCCTTTTGTGTTTATGTGCAGAAGTTCATTGTGCTTATTTATACCACAGTTGAGGTTGTTAATCCTGGCCTTACGAGCCCTAGACAATCTTCCCATTGATAACCCTTTTAAGGGTGTTAAATGTAAACATATTAGATATTTAAATGTGAAGCATGTGATGGGAGACACAACAAGTCCTTCCACTCACCTGACCTAGAAGGAAAATGGCACAGCAGTAGTCCTTCTCTGTCATTGTATTGCATACCATAAACTCCACTGCAGCTGATCTTGTATTCTGTGATTAGTTTGATGTGCTGTGGACTTTGTGATAATGCAGCTACCAACAACTTCAGCAGGGGTTTATAAATAATATTATTCACATGTTTCCCCATTGGTGTTTGGCACCCACTTTCCACCAATGGGAAGACATGTCATCATCCTGGTGTACAGCATCCAGTCCTGCCAGATACACACCCCATGGGGTGTGGTTGAAATAAATTTCCTCTTGCTATATAAACACTGTTTTCTTCTTCAGAGTGTGTTCCTAAGCCACGCATGACTTGGCAAGGCTAGCTGTTTGTGTATTTTGGAGGTGAAACATTTTGGAGTCATGCGACATTCTGGCATTTAGCCCCTCATTCGGATCGATAAAGGGGAAATTAATACATCTGCAAATTGGCCTTAATCACTTGATTGCCAGTGTGCTTTCATCAAATTTGCTGATTCACAGTGTGTTGAGACATTTTGCGCAGTTCTAATAAAGGATTCTTAGTGAGTGGTAACTACAATACACTTGAATAACATGACATTGTGCATCCATCCCTGAACAATAATGCATTTGCATGTGAAATGGTAACCATCCTTTGATCCTCATAGATATCCTTGATGCTTAAAGGGAGTCATCAATTGATAGAGCAATTTCACTACATATGTTGATAAGTCCATCAAAACAGCACTTATTGAAAATAATGTACAATGTGAAGAAGGTTATTATTGACTAGGCAGGAGAGTTTGTCAATTTGGCCTGGTCATTCCTGTGGTGGTGTTCTTAGAGAAGGAACAGGCAAAATTGGGGGGGATCTTTCTTACACTCTTGTGAGGGTATCTTTAGACATGGAACAAGCTGCACCATCCTTGAAGGTTAACAGATAAAAGGTTTGTCCATCAATCTGTCAAGCAAGTGTTAGCAAGGAAAAGGGGAATGAAATGGAGATGTAGATTATAGACATACATTTGATGTATTCTTATTACTTGGCAATAAACCAATGTAGGTAACCATTGAGTACAAAGGAATATTTAATATCTGGTATTATGTTTAGAGGAGTGTGGTGCAAGAGACTATAGATTCAGCCAGGGTTGGCTTATATGTACATAGTCCACTCTGCTTGGTGTTAAATGCTGTAGTCATAGTGGAGACATATACAGTGTCAGACATTTAGGGTGAATACTGTTATGACTGTGTCACAACCCGACGGTCCCCGAGGTTATTGCCACCTCTCGACACTTCAAGTTATCGATCAAATCATTGCATCAGAAACTGTCAGTTGCCCGATGCTGATGTATGCTTTCATGGCAATCAAACCCCGTTTACACCCCTGTCAAATTATACTCGTACTATCTGGTTATACTCTGATACGTCCCTTTTTATTATGATGATCTGTTCTATACATGTTTCACATATGCCTGTATATACTTGTAATCCATGGACTATTTTCTTTTCTCGTAATTCCGCTCTCAGTTAAATCACGGCCTCCGAACTTATCGTAACCTTCTGGTTTCTAGTCAAGTTTATTTGTCAGTAATGTTTCCGCTCTTCCCTTAGTTAGTATTTTCTAGCTGCCAATAATTTGTATATGAACCCACTGTAGTTGTAGATACTAGGCAATCATAATATTGACTCAGAACACCCACATACATCTCTAGAAGTCTTACTCTAAGTATTCCACTTTCCACCTTTGCATGCGCTCACCCAGTCTCGGTCCCTGACCCCTTGGCCCGACACTCAACTTATCCTTCAGTCCCGATCAGCAACTCACTGTGAGGAACTTGTTAGGACTAGTCTTTGCCTGCCCGAAATTTAAGGACACCCGACGGTTACTTGCAAGGGCACAGCACATAAGCTGAAGCCAAGTCCTTCTGATCAGTCCCCGTCGGCCTACCGACAGTAGTCAGTTTTCAGTTCTTAACAAATATATATATTCCTGAAAGGGGTTGACAGCACAAGTCATGCCCCCCCTACATGAGGGCTTCTAATTATAGCCACATGCCACTCGAGGCTTCAGATAAATCACCATTCTGACAGGCATTTCATGAAATGGAAGATGACCAAACAAATTTGTAATCAATGTCATGCAACTCCAGGATCCAGAAGGTGGTAGCTATAGGGATCTTGGCATGCTTCTTTACTATTGCAGCAGGGATTTGGAAATGTCTACACCCATTATGTAGACTCTCTAGCCTCCCTAGTCTCCCTAGATCTATAGTAAGCTTTTATACTGATGGGTAAATAGGGATCTTGTGAAAGTAGTGTGTCTAGCTGAGTCTAGCCAAGCTAGCTAGCTCTCCTAGATGGCTCTAGACAATATATATGGCATACTTACTGATCTTCCCACTTTCCTGATGTGAGCTGCCTGTTTTAAGGTAGTATTTCAAATACATATCTACTTACTATATCAGAGGAATGAAAGGAGGGTAATGCTTTGCTTAGTGGTGCACTACACACCAGGTGTGTCTGAAAACAGGCTAATAATTGCTCATCCCAAAGTCACAGCAGCTCCTTTTCAAACCTTTTTCTTTTTCTCAGAGGATCAGATTACACTGCTAAAACAACACAGTTGCTACTTGATGCCACATTTTAAGCTGCAACATATGCATGGATTGCTATTAGATGAACAGCTATCTGTCACCATCCTCGACCTGAAAATGCACACCTGTTACAATCCATTCCCAGATATTTCAATACTCCAATATAATATTTTCTTTTCAGATATTCCAATACTCCAATGTATCTTCCATCTCCAGAAACTGAGGACATACTGAACTTCACCCTTGTTTCATATTTGGTAACTTGTCCATTGACAGGTATTCATTTGTTTGTTTATTATGTTCTTGATTCGGAACTTCTATCCTAATCTGTTCTTATTGTGATCTCAATCTGTAGTACAATAGCCAGATAATCTATATTAGTTTCCATGCATTTGTACTTATACATACTGTACCTTAGATCTGATATTGACTTAGTTAGCTTGTTCCCTTCTCTTTTTGTACACTTGATATTTAGAACTCTTTGGAACTCTGAATATCCAGAAGCTCTCTGACACTTATCAGTCCTCTGAAATTAGGACATCTGAGCATTTGTGTAGTGGTGCAGCACATAAGCTGAAGCCAAGTCCTGACCCTACCCAGAAGTATGCAAGTTCCCAGTTATTTCCTGATAGTTCCAGAATAAGTCCTGACACACAGAACTTAACAGTATATCAGATCTCACCACTACAACTTACTCATCATGGGTCCCAAATGTAAAGCTACTGAAGGACCATCTCAACTTCAATCCCCTTTGCAACTCTACACCACCCAGCCTGACACTCCAGCTCAGCCTATAGCATTGGGTTCTGAAAGTCATATTTAATTGAAGTTTCTGATGTTCTTGAGGATCCCAAGGATGATGGGGAAAACCCAGACTCTCATCAAACCCCCAGAACAACCTACTGAAGATCTGACCATACTATTTTTCAAATCTCTCAGAAACCTCTCAGAATATCTGAAAGCAGCCAATGACAACCTCAAAGACAGAGAATCATCTCAGACAAATGTCGAGGAACCCAAGCCATTTTCCAGCAAGAATCTGAAGAAAATTGAAGAATCTCCTCCTTCAATGTCATTTTAGTTTCTGTGACAGACCTTCCACATTCAAAACTGACAGCTGAAAAGTCAAATTTGCACTGTTTTATCTAAAATATTCCATGCAAGATTGGTTTGAACCCAGACTCTCTGGATTATCCAATGAGACACCCACATGGCTTGATGATTGGGACAATTTGTTGAAGAACTGGAAACTAACTTCAGATTTTACAATCAATCTGGCAATGCAGAAAACACATTTATGGCACTCAAGAGGAAGCTCAATCAATAACTCTGGCAACTCTGGCAATTGTAATGGATTGGCTATTTACTCTCTCAAATAGCTTAACAAGTGTTGATGCAGCAAGTGTGAAGAGTCATAGAAATTCTAACCATTCAATATATGAACAATATCACTCCTCTAGGTATGATATTGCTGTGTTAAATATCAAAGTACAATGCAGGTATTAAAAGGGTTGGTCACCATAAGTCACTGTGAGGTAGCTAGAAGTGACTAAGAGGGGAGATAGAATTGACCTTTAATGTACAATACTGAATGGGATAAGTCCAATGCAGTGGGATAAAGATAAAAATGGTTTGCAGAAAAGTATAGAAATGCATGAGAAGATACTGGTAGTGACAAGTGAGTTCAAGTAATAAGGTCTGAGCTCCAACTACACAGTATGAAGCTAATAGTAGTGTGCACTGGAGGCATCCCAAGGTTTTTGGAGTTGGAGAACCTTCCAAAAATCCTACTATTTGGCCAAATTTTCTAGGAATTCTTTGAACTGAGAAATGTTTTGAAAATTTCAAGTTTTAGTAGAATTTTCCAAAGTGGAAAATCATATCTGAAAACTTTAAATATTTGTATCAAAAAACTCTGACTACTGATGTTTCCTCAGATTTTGTGATACAAATATTTAAAGTTTTTAAATATGATTTTCCACTTTAGAAATTCTACTAAAACTTAAAATTTTCAAACAATTTATCAGTTCAAATAATTTTCAGAAAATTTGGCCAAATATTAGGATTTTTGAAAGGTTTTCAAACTCCAAAAACCTTGGGATGCCTCCAGTGGTGTGAAGTCTTAACTTGTAGCCATTTGAGACAGCTGAGTCAATACCCCAATCATGGCTTGCAGGGCACTTCAAAAGAGTGTCTGGGGCAAGTCATGATTATGGGGTAAAAGTATCTGAGTTCCAAGTTACGCCCACTAGTGTACACATGACTATGGAGGATATGTACACCATGCAGTTCTTAACATTTGAGGCCAGAAGAAACAGTCTTTCATCAACTGGAAGAGTTGCTTTCCTGCCACATGAGCTCCTTTGAAGGGTTATCATGTATTAACTTCAGGATAGTAGTTATAATATTGTTAGGAACACAGATTCAACTTTTCCAGTCTGAATCTCTGAAATATAACAATTTGCTTTTGCCAATGAAGAATCTGTGGTATAATGAGTCCTGAAGGCAGGGTCTCTCTGGTATCCATCATGAAATTCCTTTATGTAGCTCTCATCAATTTCTACTAGCAGCTAGGAGTTCATCAAGGTGAAATTCAACTCATCCATTTCATCATCCCTGAGAAGGTTGTAGGAATCCCATTCAGTTTGAGGGACATCTTTTCTCATTCTGATAGGTTCTGCCAGCTCATGTTGGGTGGTAAAAACAGCTTTCTCAGCTGGTTTATTTTCCCATGGTTTCTCCTTAGTATCCTTATTAAGGAAGTCCAACACTATTGATGGTAAGTCATCCCTTATGGGGCTCACTGAGTCAGGAGTCTGGATAGCAGGTTGACATTACTATGGACTTGTCCTGTGTGGTGTAAGCTTTACAGACCGGGATATGTAGCGTATACTGCCCCCCATGTGGCCAATCGACAATTTCTGTTCTTGTATGACCTGGCCCATTGCAAAGCCACATGGTCTGTGATGAGGAGTATGTGCTCACCCTCTACAAATGGTTGGCATTCCATGGCAGAGTAGTTGCATTCCACCTTCTTAAGTGTGTGGCTCCAGTAGGTGATGATGCACTCAAGGTATTGTCAAAATTGTGGGCCCAAGGATCAGTCCAAGTGATCTCAGGTTCCTTGGTTTTATAGCAGTTGACAAAAACAGGTACTCTTTGTGATTGTTTGAAAGTGGATTTCACTTGGGTATAAATTTTCATGTCCTTTAAATCCCACAGAGCCATCTTCTGGACTTGCTGAAGGCAGCATCCTAGGGTGAAGTCAGAAGTGTCTGTATACAGATGATAGGGCATTCTGCTGATAGGGTGTCCTAATACTGGAGTGGAGCTTAGTGTGACTTTAGTATCCTTGAATGCTCTGGCATGTTCGGAGCTCCAAGTCCAATGGGTTCCTTTCTTTAACAGAGTGAATAATGGAGAGACTATCCTTGAATAGAATGGTATGTAAGCTGAGAAATATAAGACCATTCTGAGAAAGCATTGAAGTTCCACTATTTTAGTGGGTGGGGTCAGTTTTAATATACAGTAGCAGAAACTTTATCCTGATGGGTTGAGAAACCGAGTCAGGATACTTTGTGTCCAAGCAGGAAGGATAGAATTGCACCTGGCATAGCATTTCCTTGGGGAGAGTGTTATACTGGCTGTGATTATGGCTTGTAGTACTTGATCTAAATGATTCAAATGATTGTCCCAGGTCTTGGATAAAATCATGATATTATCTATGTAAACCAAGCAAAGAAATCCATAAATAAGGCATGAGTACAGCCTGCATAACTCATTGAAAGGTCGAGGGTCCATTCCTTAATCCAAATGGCATCCATTTAAACTGCCACAGTCCTCTATGGGATCTGAAGGTGGTTTTTGGTTTGTCTTCTTCCAGCATCTTGAGCTAGGTGAATCCTGCCAGTGCATTGAAAGAAGACAAGACATTGGATCCAGATAAGGCTTGCATTATTTCTGATTGGTGTGGTAGTGGAAACTCATCAGGAACAGTGAGATTCTTTAGTTTTCAATAGTCTATGACCACTTATGGATTTCCATTGTGATAGACAACAAAAGCTGGTGCTCCCCATGGGCTCTTGGATGGTTCAATGACCCCTTGTTGGAACCAAGTGTCCATCTGTTCATCAATGACCTTTCTGCTAGCTGGGGAGGTCTGAAACATTGGCATCGAGACTGGGTGTGTGTCACTCTTCAAGGGGATGCTAGCCTTAACATTGAATTGTCCTAATCATCCATCAACCCCAAAAGCCTGGATGTTCTTCGTCAATATAGAGCTAAGTCAGGGTGAAATATCAGCAGGGATATCAGGTCCTAAATTAACCAGTTTATGCAGATCCTCAGAATGAAGCTTCTCAGCAGTGGTGACTTCTGAAGTCTTAGGGCCCACAGGGTCTAAATTGTCCACCAGTTCAAGCTTGAGAGATGGCTCAAATGACTGGGGATTAAGAATATGGTCTTCTTCTATCTTTGAGAGGCTCTCAATGAGAAGGACTGCATCATTTGTTTCTCAGTTGATGATCCATGTTTCTGGGCCCACTTGCTGGTGTCATGAATTAATCTGATAGTTTCTCCCCTCCTGATACATAATTCAGGGCATCAGGGATGGATTAGTGAGGGGTATAACAGCCTTCTCTTTAGAGGTAGCAGTAGTGGGAGCTGTGAGTATAGTGCCATCTTCATTTGCAGAATAATCCCTTTGACTATCCATTTGTCACCTGTGAGGTCTCCAATGTAAACAGGTATCAACCTTGCTGATTCTGGTTTGATCATGCAGTCTCTAGTGCTCATGTGACTCTTTCAGTGCACACTCCCTTATCTGGCTTAGAAGTTGGTTCAGGCCATTCATTGAGTTGTTCCTTGAAGAGGGCTTTACTAATCAAGAAGATTAAAGGTTGGGATTCCTTCATGGAACTAGCTAGGATAGACCCTGCTCTCCCAGGCAGTGTTAGATTATACAGTGACTCACAAAATGTATCCAATTTTTTGCAGTTTCAACTTACATACCTTATACCTCAGTAGATAAAATAGTAAAAATCACCAAAATATTTGTCAACATGCTCTATCATGCACAGTTTGATATGATATAATGACATTGTGCAATATCCATATATGGTAACAATATGAGTATTTTCATATAGAAGGTTCATTGGATACCTTTTGTTGCTGACAGGCTCTTGTATGAAAATCATGCACTATCTTGATTGTTTGCACTTGTTTATGTTTTTTCAACATGTTATGTGATCATGTTGTGCTAAAGTATAAGTCAAAGGGCTCTCCTAGCTAAGATTCTCCTAATTCCAACTATGCATCCCCTTTCTCCTGCTGTCCAGCATGAGATCCTTTTTCTACTTGATGCTGGCTATTCTGCCAAACACATTTCACTTTCTACTGGCTATGGCTTTACTACTAACTCTAAACTTCACTCTGAATATGATTCCCACCTTTCTAAGGCCTCTGGTGGTCACTCTTCCAAACTCTCTACAGCCAACATCCATTTTGCATGATGCCTTATCAGCTCTGGGAAGGCTGACACAGCTGTAGATGCAACAAAGGCACTCTGAACTATCACCAATCAGTCACTCCATCCTCAAACAGTGCATCATAGACTCAAAGCAGCTGGGATGAAGCCTGTGGTAGAGAAGAAAAGGCTTCTTTCTAAGAAGCATAGGAAAGAGAGGGTGGATTTTGCTTTGTCACATCAGAATTGCACTGTGGAGGACTGAAAAAAGGTGGTGTGGTCTGATGAGACAAAAATCTATAGGCTAGGATTGGATGGTAGGAAGTGGATGTGGAAAAAGGCAGGGGATGGCTTGAGTGACAGGCTGGTTGAGAGAACCCTGAAGTTTGGTGGTGGATCTTTCCTTCATCAACTCCATCCCAATGAAGACCATAGCATTAATTGTTAGAGTATGATACTACAGCTCTAACATAGTCTATTATGATCTCCATATTTTTCTGATATTTGTAGTATTTTTCCCAGCACTGTAGGTGCAGTATTGAGTGAGTTACCTTAGGTCGGTACCTCCTGTATAGGTGCTTAGATAAGCACCTAGTAGTATAGTCCACTGTGGGTGTGGGAAAGTCTCCTTAGTGTTTACTTTCCAATCACACTCACAGGTATGTCTTTACAGTTGAATATACTTAGTGTTTACTTTCCAATCACACTCACAGGGGTGTTCTGCAAAGTGTTATTCAACTGTTTCAACATTAATGGTGTCTTTGAGGAGTCTGATGCTGGAATCATTGTCCATGTTTGCCACTTCAGTTTCCACAGGTTTAGCCATTTTTGAGGTTTCCACAACTGCCACTTTTGCCACTTTCTCACCCTTTTGAGCCTTTTTGCCTTTCAGGGCACTTCACAGCAAGAGTGCACAGAAGTTCGTTTACCACACAAGGGAAGCAAGTTCCACCCCATTTTACCTTCTGCCTCCAACAAGTCATATTCCAGATCACACACCATTGACACAGAATCTTGTGGACAGTCTCCATCCATTCCATAGCCTTGGCCTTTCATTTCTATTTCAGAAAATTAGACTCATTTCAGAATCTCTACAAGGAATCACTTACATTTGGACTCAAAGGTCCAGCCTCTCCCTCATCATCCACCTCATCGGCTTTCCACTGTAGTTTTCCATTATTGGGGACATACCAAAAACATTCCGGCTCACTTACCTTTCCATCCCACTTCTCTTTCAATCACTGATCCCCCACCTTGGCATCCTGCCATTTCTTCTCTGCCTCATCCTGCAACCTCCAATCTTCCATCACCTTCCACATCCATTCCCTCCTTTTCTCTGCCATTTCCTGCTCTGCCTTGGCCCTCTCCAACTTGCATTTTTCCACTTCTTCCACCTCTTTCAATTCCTGCATCAATGCTTTCACCTCCTCCTCTTGTTGTCTTGTTGTCGCTGCAACTCCTCCATCATCTGTCATTTATGTTGAAGTTCTTCAACTTTTGACATTTTGGCAAGTTTGGTAATTTTGGCATCTGAATCTTCCAGAGTGGTGACAAACAGAGGGTAACAAATTGACATGCAAGTCATGGTTAAAGAAAGAAATCATTATTTTGAATATTTGGAAGTTTTTATACTCAGAGGAGCAGCTGAAACTCTCCACCCCCAAATTTGTGTAATTTCATGACACATAATGCATAACTGATGGTTCAATGCTCAGTACCTAATCACCTCTATGGGATTTCAGCCTAACAGGGGGTACTGTTATGACCCATTCCTGGATACTTCAATATTTGATAATATCCAATCCAACTTCTGACCACAGAACATACATAGTTCCTGTACTTCCAGATCTCATCCTTGTTCCACATTTGGTAACTTGTCGACTGACAAGTATTCACTCATTTGTTTATTGTATTCCCATTTCAGAATACTTCCATAGTCCATCTTATTGTATTCCCATTTTCAGAATACTTCCGTTTCCATCTTATTGTGATCTTAGTTTGTAGTACAATAACAAGAAAACTTATATTAGTTTCTGTGAATTTGTATTTTACATTAGATCTGATATTGACTTAGTTTCTTATTCCTTCTCTATTTCTGTACACTTGATATTCAGAACTCTTCAGAACTTTGAATATACATATTCTTCCAGCATAATTTCCATCTTTGAAATTAAGGACATTCCGAGTGTTTGTGTAGAGGTGCACCACATAAGCTGAAGCCAATGTCCTGAACCTATCCTAAGGTTTCTGAGTTCCTGGATATTTCCCAATAGTTCCAGAATAAGTTTCCGACATGGTACTTAACACCAGTGATACTTACAAACATAGTGTTGTCTTGGTAGAGAACAATTATGAGGACTGGAAACATGATATCATTGGCCTGTTGTATATGGAGAATTGTCTTTCCATTGCCACTGGTAAAGAGACAAAACCCAGTGACTCTGATTTACACCCTGCTTGGTTGGAACATTCTGTTAAGGGTCATACAGGATCATGGAGGGTTTCTGGAGAAACCTGTGGAATATCAAGTAGGACTTGGCTTCAGTTTATAGGCTGCACCCTCGCAAGATCATAGTGTCTAATTTAAAACAGGCAAATAGGAAACCCAGGGAGTCCAGGAGTAGTTGATAGGTCAGGAGGACAGTCGGAAAGCCCACAGGCTCCGATGAGGTCGATAGTGTTGTGCTTCAAAGATGAGAGATGGTAATTGAGCAGGGTATATGCTAAGTTACTGGGGGAGATCTAAGTTGAGAACTTAGTCAATTTTCTGACCAGATTGTATGTACAACATTAGCTAGACTATATAGACTGTGGAATGTATGCAATACCAAATCTGGTAATAATGAAGATCAAAACAAGTAATCATGAAACACGACTACTAAACACCAAACTAGGTGTTAGGGATGGAATGGAATGGAGTGGGGTGCAAAACATGACAGGTCATTTGACCATAATGGGAACAGGGCTCTGTTAGAGAGCTGACAGGTTGTCCAGGCAGAGTCTGGTGACTGGTGCATGAGACAGAGTCAGATATAGACAGGTCTGATGTGCATAGGTCCCAGCAGGCACTCTGGTTGTCTGCACTTTAGGTACCATACAGAGGGTCAGGTGCATATATGTAGTGGGGTCCAGGTGCTGGCAGGTTTTCCAGTTACCTGTAACCTGGTGGGTATAGAGAGTCGGGTGCATATAGGATGGGGTCTGGAGCCTGGCAGGTTTTCCAGTCCTAACACTTATGTACACACAAAGCAATCTAAGTCAATATTCAAACTGAAGAACTATAGGATACATGATAGGGTTTTTATACACAAGTTTAACAGATGATCAGAAGATTGATCAAGGAAGTGAGAAGTTGTGACAGGTTAGGGGAAGCAGGAAAAGGAACAAGGATCAAACTAAAACTAAATGTGATGAAACACAAGTATTCTAAAAGTTGTGAGGTGGCAATTAATGGTTACATGTATGTAGAATGAGTGATGGGAGAGTGTCAGGATGGGATGACAAAAAGGGTAATCTACAAAGAAAAATGTGTCAAAATACCACAGCCAGTGAGATGATAGGATCCTAACAGTACCTAAGGATATAACCTCAAGTGCCTGTTCCTATTAGATTATATACACACTGAACTCAGAGCTTTATTAAGGAACAGCAGTTGGTATTACATAATCTAACATTTCCCTCAACCATGGTTTTGCACAAAGATCCAGAAGCATAATGCATACTGCCACTTCAAGTTCCCAAGTCCCATCAAGCTACTACTCTAGATCTTCCATTGTTTTTCTTAGCAGTATCAATCACATAGGATGATAGTCACAATTTATTGAATATACAAAATTTCATGAAATTATCCTCATATTTTTGTGAGAATGTTCCTTCTGGCTATGACTACATATTTTATGATTTTATATTATATTACCCAAAGTTTATCTTTAAGCCTTGTATGCTCTTGTAAAATATCCACAAATATCATGGTTAACCAAGATTATTTGGGTTATGACCTAATCTTTGGATTACAACTTAACCTTTGGGTTAAGATGTATTGTCTGTGACTGGATCTAATGAAACATTGATTTTATGTCAAACAATATAAATATATATATTTGAGTGAATAAATAGTTTTTAATGGCTATAGTTATCCTCCATGGGCTGATGTGTTGTCCACCACTGGTGTGTATTAACTATGACCCTGACTAGGTGTAATTCATACAACTCATGTAAAGGTTGTTTTGTGCAAAAAAAAGGGGTATCTCTCTACCTTCACTGTATAAAACAAAACATTGACTTGAGAACAAATACATCTAAAGCTCTTTCACATGACGTTCGCTTCCGCCACATCCAAGTCATGTCCTTTCTATCGAATAGCCATGCTCTTTCTGATCAGCTTCTCATGAGAACTAGAACGAGGTAAGATGTTGCATTCGAATGGAAACGAACGGCTGAAATATATCGTTATTTAATATTGATTGCAACGCCTTGAGATCAATCAGAGCTAGTTGGACTCACGACATGAGCCCTGAGATAAATGTATCTTCAGTAGGGCAACCCTTCCCAGGAGCGGGCTTAATTGTGAACGAGTGCAAAATAGATGCAATAAACATAAATAAGACATCCTGCGCAAACCGCGAGCTGGACAGATTCTGAAAATGTCGTTAATTTCGACAAAGGAATGTGGGATAAGGAATATGACTACCTTTTACCAAATCCAAACGCGTGTTCAGGGTCCTTAACGCCCTCGACGAGAAATCGCTCAAGACGGAATTTATCAGGATCAGGACCATAGGCCGTTTCTGAGTGAAGTAATTCCCTAGAAAAGAGTATCGAGTGAGATATGGCAGATGCAATCAATCAAAATGACATCAGACCACGCATTTCCGAATACAAGTGTCCCTGCGGGGAGGAAATAATTCCCAATGATGTCATCCGGTGAAAACGATGTGGAAAGGCGAGAGGCGCAACAAGATGCCATCGAAGGACCTCTTTGCACAATGCAGTAATGTATGGAAGATTTTGACGGTCTTCGAATGTAGGGAATCGATCTAATCCGACAACTTTGTCAAGTGTCTTTTGAGCAGTTGATTGCACTTCGGGATATAGAATCAATCATGGCCACGATGAACATTTCCATTGCACAGTGAGTCTAAAAATTTCACATCAGGGTGGATTGGTGGAATTTGGTAGGGAGTCGAGATGCACGTACCGTATCCACACCTCCAACAAATGCGTTTGCTGCTACCATTGCGAATGACCTGTTCTTGGTCAGGCGCTGCATCTGAGTCAACTTCTAGGTCGTCCAGCATCGCCGCAGTCGCTGAAGATGGAGCGTCACCGGAGCTCTAGGAAACGGACAAAATCAGAACGTGATATTTCACATCAAACACTATAACTAACAAGCATATCTTTTACCGCTTTGAATGGGACTTCGACCGTGTCTAGCATCATTTTGCGACCTGCCTTAGCTTCCTTTTGAAAGCCCGCACCAGGCATCCATTCTGGGACATATTTTACTGTGGCGCGACACCAATCAGTCTTTAACGAGGGGTAAAAAGGATATAGATGTGTAATTCACGAATTGGGAGTACGTCTACGAGAAATGCTCCGGGCTGCGTAACGCGAGCGAGTATAGTCATAGTTGCTTCGGCCAAGTTGAGGTATGGATCATTTTCTGGGAGCACCGTAATGCCGTAGGTGCTCTGAAAACATCCGACTGAGTTCCCGGGGATATCTCGTGGTGAGTCGAAAATACTCTGACCTCTAAGATGAGTGCACCGGCGGCCTGCCGAATATGGGCCGAAAATGCGCCTGGGGAAACCAGAAGGCGTTGTAGCAGATCCCTACCGATGACAAAGTTCAATAATACAAGACGTCAGGTTTGGATACAACCGACTTTGTGTATTTACTTTGTCCCGACCTCCAGAAAGTATGAGCCGAAGAGAGGAACTGTTTATTCAGTATTTGACGATGCTTGCGCCAACGTTCTCCGTAAGGCATTGTCGGTATACCCCAGTCAAATTTCATGCTGTAATAAAGAAAAATGTGAAGGTGGCCGTGGGCCATAAAATGTGAGAAATGAACTCACAGGTCGCAAAGCATAGGAAGCTGAGGTCTGTCAGAGTATATTGATGAACGTTTCTCAAACAATTCAGAACGAGTTCTTTAGAGTTGACGAAAGCGATGGATGTGCCCAAGACATTAACATAAACCAAATCCCCTGAAAAAGGGTATGAATCACCACGATGATTCAGGAAAAGGTCATACCGTAAGACTGTGCCCAATCTTTATATGTCTTCCATTCGAGGCTTTGGGGAGATCAAATAAATTGAATGGGATATCCAGGCGGGCCAGGTGGAAGACTGAGTCCTGTGACATGAACGAGTTATATTGTTTACATCTTCTGGATGCTGAAAGTTTTATTGACCTTTTGGAACTCTCCTCCGCCGCAGCAAATAAGCAGCCAAGGCAACAAATAAAGCGATGACTACGTAAACATTCGCCACCAAGAAACTCCAAATCCACATCGCGTTTTCGGTGGGCTGGAGAGAGTAAGTAGTGAATCCGGAGACAAATGACGGCGTTTTTATATCTATGTCTCTTTCGCTTGCTGGCATATACGACCAAATTAAAGCAGGAAATAGAATGAATATCAGGAACCCATTCAGTTTTGCTAATATATATTAGTTGCAAATACTCTCTATCATCTGCCAGTGGTGAGAACACCGGTTGGTTAATAGTTGACGGATATGTCGGTCTTCCATCGACACTGAGTGTCGGGGATGAAGCCCCAGTTAAGGCGGGTGCTGGGAAAGTGCCGCGCAGGGTGTCGCAAACACCTTCAAAAACACATTTGATTAGCATGAAATAGATATGATTTTCTATATATTCTTCATTATTTATCAATATGTGTACTGGGCCCTGTTAATTTACTTTAATACTGGGTTTTAATGTTTAAAATGGTGAATGAGCCCGTTTTCCAAGAGCATATATCATTTAAAATGGTATTTTGAGTATTACCATTTAAATATAACTATGTTCTAATTTGAAGTCAACATGTCTGTTCACCGCAATCGCCCACTTTTCACGACACCCCTCACAGCAGTGCGCAGCACCCACAGTGAGATTCAATAGCGGAATTTGAGAAAGTCAACCTCTGCAATTCCTGACCCAAACCACATTATATCTTTTGGTCACACTCTAATTAGCCTCTCTATTCATCCATTGTTATTAAGCATTGTTTCTTTTTAGTTATTCTACACCTTTGTAAGAGTTGTGAGAATCAGATCTTGCTTTGGAGCACATCGTTCTTGAAACTAGTTGACAATAACCGGTAATGCTCATACCCCAAAATGCGGCAACACTACCAGATCGCATATCGGACTGGACCACCCGCTTACATTTTTCTCTTTTCATCGTACGAGCTCATTTTTCACCCACATGTGTATATAAGTATGTGAGGCTATGGAGTACAACCTCAGTCATTTCCCTACAGCCCCACTAGGCAACGACTGAGTCTTGGGCATCCGCTGCCCTTTTCTGTTCTAGCTCTGTCTAAATTTTGTCACCAGTACGGCTGGTGTTCACAATTGTACTGGCAAAATCATATTCTCTACATGTGGGTGACCAGCCACAGCAACCCCATCAGCTTCCAGCCTCTTGAAGTAGTGATGTACACAGAGTGGTTGAGCTGGACGCGTCGTGTCACATGTCTCCTTCAGGTATGGGTACCCGTCCGTCTGAACATCACTCACGTGGGTATTCACCGTATGGATACCCTGGACAGACTATTCCTTTGTTTCAGTGAGGAGTCTATTCTTCTCACTGAAGCAAAGAATAGCCTGCCCAGGATACCCACACTCTGAATTCCCACGTGGGCAATATTCAAACAGTTCTCATGCAGTGATAACACTGTCAGACACATTTGGGATGATGGGTGGGTGTGATATTTTTCAATTGTGCGGACTGGAGGACTTTATTGACACTGTTGCTGCATCGCGCCAAGCATTAACACCTTTGTTTGTGCCTAGATATTGAATTCTTCAAGATGTGGGGATACCCTGGCTCGCCGCTGTTTACAAGTGGACACGGAGCATTCATCCACGCTGCCGCACCGTTGCCGTACCTTAATCCCCTCGCAACTCTACCTTCATTAGGTTTTCGCATCTACATCCCTCCGATCCCTAACCTTCGCCGCTCGAGCATGGCCTCCTTTCTTAGTCCGCAGACTCCCACACGCCCAACGCCCCCCACCCACGGCGACTTTACAACGAATAATTCTTGGCTCATCCACTACAACGTCCGCCGTTTCTCTACCCATCCATTCTCACTACATAATGCGCCATTGATGTGCCGCATCCTTGAGGGCCAAATTGTGTGAGATCGGCTATCGTAGATAAGGAGAATTTGGGGAGACTGGTTTAGAGGGAAGTGTATGATTGTGAGTTCCGTACCTTTGTCTTTTTTCTGCTATGATATTACCATTCTCACTCATTCCGTACCTTATGATCTGGATCATAGCTACAGCGCAATGGGCAAACTCCAACGCCTCATGCACTCCACCGTCCTCCCCACCAGAGCAATTCGCACAAATGGGAACCTGTTCTTTCAACTCGATATCAGTCGTTGGAGGATAGAATTATAACTGAAGCTTGAAGCTTATGTGCCTTCCTCCCTTCCCATAGACGCCACAATTCTCACCACTACCAATAGTTCTGCTCACCCCTTGCTATCCCCAAGGCTCACATCGCACAGTCCTCGTTCCTCCGCTGAATTCACCGCTCCCGGCAGCCCCAAAATCCTCCTCGGCCCGCCGATCCCCCATTCCACCCCAATGGGTAGGCAATATCGACATTAAAGGAGAAGGGACAAAGGACGGCCGATGATCTTTTGGGACGATGGGGAGAAGAAGTAGCTGCGAAGCTTGTCAAGAGCATCGGCGACGTGAATGTGAAGTTGGGTAAAGGCAATGCGGGGACGGCGTTCAGAGTTTTAGCGCGGGGGGACGCCTGGGAAGGTCTGGATCAAGCGCGTTGCAGAGAATGAGAGGATTACATCCGAGTATTTGCTCGAATTCAAATGTTATTTTCTTTTCTGTTTGCTCCCTTTCGTAATAGATGTAACATGTTGCGATAGAGATTGTTTTTTAATTCGGAGAAATATCAATTTTGAGAAGATAGATGTTGAAATTGGAGGAAGCATGAATTATCAATGATCCTAACGAAATCATTGGTCTATTGTA
This sequence comes from Hysterangium stoloniferum, assembly GCA_015178975.1. Classification (NCBI taxonomy): domain Eukaryota; kingdom Fungi; phylum Basidiomycota; class Agaricomycetes; order Hysterangiales; family Hysterangiaceae; genus Hysterangium; species Hysterangium stoloniferum. The sequence continues at coordinate 56,799 of WHVD01000238.1, forward strand.
CTATCCAAATATTCACCGATCATTCCCCCTCCTCTACTCTCCGCGAGACTGGCCATCCAGATATGCGTCAATCAATACATCTCGCTTCACTTGCACCAGTCCGGATGTTGGTATCATACACATTTATTGTCGGTTGCACTTTGATGCTTGATCCCAATTTCACAATGAATTGACCAGTTCCTCTTTTTCAAAAATGCATAGAAATAGTCCGACCTTGGTATAATTCTATGTATGAAACCCTGGTCTGTTCAACTGTTTACGGAGCAACCCGGTTTCTGAACTAACAAGTTCCGCAGTGGCACAAACTTGGCCATAGCGAAACAACGGGATTGGTTAAGTGGTTTGAATGAGGAAAAAAAGTGTCTTTTATTATAAAAATAATATACGGGCGGGTCGGGGTTTATAAAGTTCAGCTTTTTTTCTTGTGGTGCATTGAGACGAGAGAGCAGCCACCTGCTCAATCCAGTATGCACTGTTAGTCAATTGGCATTTATTACGCTATGGACTCCACCTCTCCAAATGTAGTAGCCACCCCCTCACATTACTTTATTGATAAGAATGAATTACTGTATTTCTGGGATTTGGACTGGAAAAGTCAGATCTGTGTGCCTAACAATATGACAACTATCATCCTGAAGCTAATTCATGACAACACCTTTGACAGAGCACACACAGGTGGACAGTGATTATTCCAGCTCATGAGAGATTGTTTCTTCTGGCTGAAAATGTTGCAGGACTGTGTGGCATATGTATCTGTGACATATGCCAGAAAATTAAGGTTGAGCACACTGCTCACCAAGGAGCACCTCAACCTGTGGATGTTCCCTTCAAGCCCTATTGTGCTTCTTCAAGAGAAGGATGGTCTATGTGAGTCCAAGTCATAGTCCATGCCTATAACTCTATGGTTCACAGCTCAATGAATTACACACCAGCCTTTCTGCTAATGGAATATTTACCAAGAGGGATGTCTCAAGTCCTGGGGGGAGACAATCTTGTAATCCCTAGAGAATTGACTAGTGGTCCTATGCCATTCAATGGGTTTTGGAGCTAGAAAATCATTGACAAATGGCAAGGGAGTCAATCACATGAGCTCAGGAAACTCAAGCTTGAGCCTACAATAAAAGGTGAAGACCTGTAGAAGAGATTTCAGAAGGGGACTACATCCTAGTCAATCCCTATTCCCTGGAACTTGTAAAAGTCAAGGGAAATGGGTGGAAACTCATCCAAAGACAAATTGGACTGTTTCAAGTCTCAGAACACATCAATCCCCAAGTATTCCAACTCAAGATCCCTCCCCAAATATCACATTCACCTGGTCATTAACTGGGATCATCTCAAGAAATACCACTTCTCTCCTGAAGGATTTGGACCAAGGGATTGATTTGAGAACCTGAGGGAATTAGGCCACAATGATGAAGAATATGAAGTAGATGCAATAGTATGATACAAGAAACACCAAAATTGATTACTTTTTTGAGTCTGATGGAAAGGATATATGTAGATCAGAAGAGAATACTTGGTTAAATAGCATTGACCTTCAAAACACTCCAACTCTCCTCAGAGTTTACATACAAGGTGATTTATGGAATTTAAACAACTATATACTATTCTTTTGAGAATGGGAGCTCTATTTTATTTTATTTTCTTCTAATCTCTAATCTGCCAATTTTTACCCCCAATCACAGCATACTCATAGCTGAGTGGAGTTTGAACTAATACAAAAGAAATGTAAATTCACTAAAAATTTCACTTCTTCCTTACCCCCACAATCTTCCCTCTTTAATATCTCTATGTTAACATCTAAACACAGGGGATAAAAGAGGCTCTATGTCAGGGGGCTGACAATAGATATTGTACTAGTCAGGAGGTTTGACTCTATAACATGGGTGGAGCTTGACTTCAACTTATGTGTTGCACCCTCATACAAACTGTTAAGGTCCTCTGGTATTTCAAACAGAGTGGGTAGTACAATAAGAACTAAAGACAACAATTAACTTACTCAACCAGGGGGCCAAAACACTAAGAGTCATAGGGTAAAGAGTCATGGCTTGCCAACAATGCCTTCAAAGGTATTAGAGAGGGAGTAAAGTGACTGAAGACTAAATGGGGGTAATCTAAGTTGATATTAGAACTGGAGAATAGTAGCATACATGGTGGGAACTTTATACAAGAGTGTAATGGATGAGCAGAGGTCCACAAGGAAGTGAGAAGTAGTGATGGGCTGAAAGAAGCACAGAAAGGGGTAAGGATCAAACTACAAGTGAATACAATGGAATTAAGGCATACTAAAAGGTATGAGGTGGCAAAGTATCATTTATATGTAGAATGGGTAGTGGGAGAGTGCCAGGATGGAATGATGAAAGGAGAAAGCTGTAGTAAACCAAGTCTCAGGGCACCATACATAGGTGATGACACTGTTAGGATACATACAGGGTGGGTTTCCGGAGAAACCCGTGGAATATCCAGTAGGACTTGGCTTCAGCTTATAGGCTGTGCCCTCACTAGATCATTGAGTCCAATTTCAGATGGATGGACAGGAATCCTGGGGAGTCCGGGTGGGGGTCGTGGGTCGAGGGGTCATGAGTTGGAGGTCGTGGGTTGTGAGTCGAGATTAGTGAGAGAGATAGATGTGCTGGAGCCTGTCAGCTCTGACTAGTGCGAGCAGTGTGATTCAAGTAGGGTTTTAGAGCAGAAAATGTATTAGATTACTGGGGGGAATCTAAGCCAATTTTCTCACTGGATTGTATGTACAACATCTGCCAGTTTAAATAGACCGTGGAGTAAATGTCATACTGAATCCAGTAAAAATGAAATGAAACAAGCAAAACATGAAATGGGAATAGTAAACACCAAATTGGTGTTAGGAACGGGACGGAATGGAGCGGAGTCTGAATAGTGACAAATCAAAAACCATAATGGGAAATGGAGCGGGAGTGGAGTCCGAATCATGACAGGTCATTTGACTAAAACAGGAATGGGGCTCGGTTAGAGGGATGACAGGTATTCTGAGCGGGGTCCAGTGACTGATGCGTGGGACGAGGTCAGAATTAGACAGAGATGGAGTCCAGTGAGTATTCCAGTGACTGAAACACAATGTAATGAAGACAGACGTAGACAAGTCTGACGTACGGAGCCTGGTGGGAATTCCGGTGAACTGATAATGGGTGTGTATAGGGTGCAGGTGCGTATAAGTTAATGCCCAGAGTCTGGCGGGATTTCCAGTCATAACTGTTACGACCGTGTTGCAACCCTATCGGTCCCGAGGTTATCGCCACATCAACATTTTCAAGTCACCATTTTGGAAACCATCAGCCCCGAAGCTGACGTATGTTTTCACGAAGATCAAACTCCATTTACACCCACGTCAAAATAACTCGTATTGTCTGGTCCAACTTTTGATACGTCCCTTTTATTATGTTGATCCGTTCAATCTTATGTTTCACATATGTCTATCTATATTTGTAGTCCTTGAACTATTTCCTTTTATCATAATCCCGCTCTCGGTTATCATTGGCCTCCGAACTAATCATAAACTTCCCGTTCCTAGTCAAGCTTATTGTTAATGCTGTTTTCCGCCCTTCTCCCCATTAGTATTTTCTAGATGCCTGTTACTTGTATATGAACCCGCTGTAGTTGTAGTTACTAGGCAATCGAGAATATCGACTCAGAATACCCTCATATGTCTGTAACAGTCCCATACTAAGAACCCCCCCCCCCCCCCCATCCGCCTTCGCGTGCACTCGCCCACTCCCGGCCCCGACCCCTTGGCCTGACGCTCGACTGGTCCTTCGGTTCCGATCAGTATCTCGCCAAAAGGAGCTCTTTAGGATTAGTCTTCACCCGCCCGAAATCTAAGGACACCCTACGGATATTTGCGAGGGCGCAGCACATAAGCTGAAGCCAAGTCCTTCCGATCAGTCCCTGTTGGCCACTGACATTAGTCAGTTTTCAGTTCTTAACAATAACAGACACTATGGTTGGGGGTAGTGATAGTGGGATACTGGAGGGTAAGGAGGGTAAAACAAGATTGTGGGGGGCTGAATGACAGGGATCCTAACACTCTACTAGACTGTCAAACAATTGCATCATGTCACAGCATCCTCAAACCAAGCCCAAATTCCTAACTTCAAAAGGATTCCCTGAACTCAGACTACTGACCCCTCCATCCTCACTACCACCAGCCTTATCACCTCAGCTTGTACAGACAACATTGAGCAAGGCTGGGGTAACTCAAAGTCCTCCTCATTGATGAGACAAGCCCTGTTGGTGAGCACATGGGATGATGCCCACCATGCCTGGAACTCTCCCACAGAACCCTTTTCTCTCCTATCCCCAAGGAGGAGGACAATTGTCAATGATGGGATGAGAATTTCCACAACAAGATGTGAGAGGAGTTAAAGGAGCTCAAGAGAAAGAGAAGAGCAGAATATAGGGACAATTAGGAGAAGAGGGGCACCAGGCTAGGGACTCTGGAGAATATCTGAAAACTATTAAGTATACCAAATTCTAATATACTCTAAAGGTCATTTAAACATCTGGGAAGTGATTCAAACATAATTTGGTTTTTAAAACTTTCAAAAAGTTTTAAACTCTCTTGTACATTACAAACTAAAGAATCTTTCCGGACACAAGTAGACAATAAAAAAAATTAGTAGTTTGAAACACTAATACTTTTAAAAAATAGATACCTTTAGATAGTCCATTCCAATGTATGTATATCATTGGCACCTCTAAATACATATGTATTACTTCGGAATGGATCTGTCAATCTGAACAGATTTCTACTTGATTCAACATACCTAGAATATATAGGTGGTTTCACTTAATAAAGAAGGCCATAGGATGAAAAATTTCCAATGACATCTCACATATTTTACTAGGAAATAACTACAGTTTAGTTTTTAAAAAACAAATTAACAACAAAAGTATTAGCAAGTATTGGGAAACTATATACAACAGGTTCTATTAATTGATTCTGAATTGTTTAGGATGTAATATGGAGAATTGTTTCTTATGGTTGGTGGCTAACAATATAATAGTCTCAGAATAGATACTGCTATTTAAAGATGGAGTTTTGTAGCAATTTTGCTTTTATTAGTAAACATTTGATATTATAATGATTACGGACAACCTCCTCTGTCAAAACAAGAAAGGAGAGAGGAGAGGAAGAGAGAGGGTGATACTGTATGACTCCCATTGTAATTGCTCCACCCACTGGACAGAAATGGGTTGACTTTGTCAAGACTGACACTAGCAACAAGGGAATGCCATGCATCTGAAGTGTTGGAAGCAAGAGCCAGGAGGAAAAGGATGGTACTATGTTCTATTATTGGGAACTGGTTAGGAGAATCAAATTGTGACAAATTAGTCTGAGGTGAGGAGATGGAAACAAATTGCCCCCACAGCTCCCCTGTCAATGTGGGCCCATAGAAAGATCTTATCAAATGGACCCTGTGGATTTATCTTCCAACACCAATGAGAGTCAGCAAGATGATCATGTGTATGGAGTCATATACTTGGGTGTGGACTGTCACAAAGGGTTCTTACTCCCAGAGTTAATTCAGTCCATAACTAGTGATCCCAACCAATGAAGGAAGCTACAACCATCAGTCAAAGTTTGGAGGGGGTATTGCCCAAACAAGGTCATGACTATGTCACAACCCAGTACTTCAACATTGACCCCTTCAACAATCCCTCCCCATCTTATTCCCTTCACTGCACAAGAATCACCCCATCACAACTCTCCCAACTACTTTGACCCATCCTCCTGTGCCTCCTTCACCACCTCATCACATCTGATCACCAAATCCCCTGAGGATTCACTGCATTCCTAAACCCTCTCCCCCACATCAGACTAACCCACCCAAGCCATCCCCTTCCTCCTATGTATGTCTCCATAGGGAGCCCAATCCAGCTCCCTCACAATAAACCCATGGAGGTTGAGCCATGTAATGAGGATCCAATGAGCCAGTCTATCCCAATGAGTGAGAAGGTGAAAGGGAAACAAAGGGCTGTTGCCCACAAGATGGAATTCATTTCCAGAATCCCCAGACTTCCCCTGCTGTCAACCCTATCCATGAACTTTCCCCCCACTGACACTGTTATCTTCTAAGGAGACAGATATCCTTACCTGACCCCCCCCAACTGGCTGGATACATATTGCAATCAACTATCCATCTGTACAGTTTACTGTCAGAAGAGTAGAGATGCTGTTGGGACAAGTCATGCAGCAACCATTGCTCAGGGGAAGTATACAGGGTTACAGTGGAGCAACTGCATCAATGGACACTATGGTGGACTTCTATCTGCTTGTTGATGGTGCAACTGAAATGGAGTGATTGGGTGAGGACATTGAGAGAGTCAACTATCAATGTTTCAACAATTGTCTGTGAATCCATCCTGCTTTCCCCCAGAAGGCTTAGCCATACTCCCCATTGGTGTTAAGTTCTGGATCTCTGGGCAGATTTTCTGGTAAATATTCCAGACACTTCCCAGAATGTGTCCACAGAGTTCCTAAGGATTAGTCTGGGAGTTTCTGAAGATTAGTCTGGGGAGTATCAGAATATTACTAGAGTAGAGGATGGACTTGGCTTGTTAAGTTGTGTACACGGAGGGTTTCCAGAGAAACCCATGGGAAAGCCTAGGACTTGGCTTCAGCTTATAGGCTGCACCATCACAAGATCATCTTGTCCAATTTCAAATGAGTGGATGGGAATCCCAGGGAGTCCAGGTGGGGTTCATGGGTTGAGAGGTTGGGGGTCAAGATAGATAAGTCGGAGGTCGAGTGATAGATGGGTCAGAGCCCATGGGCTCTGACAAGTAAGAGCAGTGTGTTTCAAAGAGGATAATAGAGCAGAAAATATACTAAGATTACTGGGGGGAATCTAAGCTGATTTTCTGACTGGATTGTATGTACAACATCTGCCAGACTATATAGACTGTGGAATGAATAACATACCAAATCCAGTAATAATGAAACTAAACTAGCAAAATAAAACAAGATAAATAAACACCAAAATTGGTGTTAGGAATGGAATGGAGCAGAGTGGAGTCCAAATCGTGACAGGTCGTAAAACCATAATGGGAATGGGGCAGGAGCGGAGTCCAAATTGTGTCAGGTCATTTAACCATAATGGGAATGGGGCTCAGTTAGAGAGCCGACAGGTTTTCCAAGCGGGGTTGGTGACTGGTGCATGGGACAGGGTTGGAGATAGACAAGAATGGAGTCCGGCAGGTATTCTGGTGACTGATACATGAAGTAACGAAGGTCGAGTGTGGACAAGTCTGACATACAGAGTCCAGCAGGTATTCCAGTAAACTGATAATTGGTGCATGTAGGGTGCGGGTGCGTATAAGTTAGTACCTGGAGTCCGGTGGGATTTCTGGTCGTAACAGTCTTCAGCTTATGTGCTGCACTTCATACACTCACTCAGGTGTCCATATTTCAGAGAGCAGATATATGCTAGAGTGTTTATGGATACTCAGAGTTCCAGAGAGTTCCTTATATCTGGAGTCTGGAGAGTTCTGGATATTGAGTGTACAAAAAGACAGAAGGGATAGGAAACTAAGTTGAGAGTAAAACTAGTTTGAGATTAAAACTGAGGAGTAAGTACATGACTATGGAAGACTATATAGATGTTCCAATAATGGTGCTACAAGTCTAGGAGTATAATAAGACCTATTTGGAACTGTTTAAACTAAGCATATAATAACAAGTCAGATAAATCAGGATACAAGTATGGGGACAGATCAGGGAATAAGGGCAAGAACAATAAACAAACAAATGAACATCTGTCAACCAGTCAGTTACCAAATGTGGAACAAAGGAAGCAAGTCAGAATATCCACAGATATCCAATACTATCTGGAAATAAATCCTAACACTATAATGACTAAGTGTGCATATTTCCATGAAAGCCATGGGTTCCAGGCATGTCAGAATATTGGCATAGAGAAGTGACAAGGGTTGATGAGGGTGATCAAGTGAAGGTTGGGTCATGAATTAAAGATGTATATAGAACAAATGTGAGAAGTCCAGCTCAGGAAATGACCAAGGACATATGGAGATGCTGGCTGGGAAATGGCAGAGTCCAATGGGTTCTGGGTCATAACAGGAGGTGCCTAGTCAAGGGCAGAATACCAGAATGGGATTTGAGTTGAAGGATACTTGAGGGATGAGGGTCAGGTTCAGGTGGATTCTGGATCTTGATACTAGTTCAGAAGATAGTTTGGAACCTGATATGATGTCCAGGAAATATGTACTCCATGGAGTCTCTGGGAATGGATCTTCACAATCAGCAACTTCATAGACTTGCTAGAGGAGCTGCTATTGAGACAGAAAATGCAGGGATGTCTCCCTACCAGCATCATGGTAAATTCCCAACTACTATCTTCATCATCCCACATGTCTGAATCACTGACCTCTCGAGCTCCCCTTATTGCACAAATTGCTTCAACCCTACATATCTGAGCAAATCTGACCCATCATCCAGATGTGACAAAAAGCTTACAGGTGCTGGGCATCTGCTTTGTTTACACTTGAGCAATTACTTACAACCAATGTGATTTGGAATGCAACAAAATAATAGAGTCATTCCAAAACAAATGTGCAAGTTGGGTAGACATAATCAATGCAATTAGGAGGCTCTTATTGAGATGCTTGGGAAGGGGTCCCCAACATCCTGTAATGATACACCTTACATAGCTCTTCAAACTGGGGGACACTGTGAGGGGTACCACTCCTGGACAAGAGACCTAGTAATCTGCAACTCCTATATTTTATCTATTTTCTTATATTTTTTCTAATATTTTTTTCATTTAAGATATTCTTCAAATATCTAGCCTCACCTTAGTTTGAAGGTCTATATACACTTGTGGGATGTAGATACTTATGGGCATATAGACTCTTGTACATGCACATTGGATACATGTATACTAGCGGGCAAAATAAATGCCAGACACACTTTCACCCAGAAACCCCACCTGCAAGAGCTGCAAGTTGTTATGACCATGTTGCAACCCGAAGGTAACACTACTAGCTTACAACACCAAGTTATCATTCAGATCCTCATATCAGAACCATCAGTATACCCGACACTGATGTATACCTTCATGGTGATCAACACTGCTTACAACCCTGTCAAGTTACATATACTATCTGGTTATACTTTGATATGTCCTTTTATCCTTTTGATGATCTGTTTCACATATGCCTGTATATATACCTGTAACTCATGGACTGTTTCTTTTTTCATAGTTACTGCCCTTGGTTATTCACAGTGTCCAACTTTATTGTAACCTTCCTGTTCTTGGTCAAGTTTATTTGTCTTTGGGGTATTTCCACTCTTCCCTTAGTTAGTATTTTCTATATGCTAATAACTTGTATATAAACCCACTGTAATGTAGCTACTAAGCAATCAGAATATCAACTTAGATACACCTCTAGTCTCTGACTCCGCCATCCAATCTCACATCCTCTGCATTCTGATGCCATCTGATTTCACGATCTCTGCATTCTGATGCCATCTGATTTCATGACCTCTGCATTCCAATGCCATCTGATTTCATGACCCAACCTACATTTACAACTTCAACCTCGACTTCAACATTTGTCACTTCAGTTTCTGACTGTTCGCATATGGCTTGGTTTCCAATCACTGAGTATTACCCTATACATTTGAAATTTAAGGACATTTGATAGTACCTTTGTGAGGGTGCTGCACATAAGCTGAAGCCAAGTCCTTCCATTCAGTCCCCATCAGTTCCCTGAACATCCCGTTCCAGTTCTTAACACAAGTTAAGGTTTGGGTGTCATGTCAACTACCTTTTACTTCAACAAGTCAATCAATCCTCTATTAAAATGAACAATAGATTTTTGTGACACAACATAAAGGTGGAACAAAAGAACAATAAAACAAAGGGACAAGCTAACAACAATGAGGTGGCTTAACTGGTGTAGCACATTGTGCATGCTCACATAATCCATTATTCCAACATCCTGTTGTCTATGAAACATTTCTAGTACATTCTATACAATTTCCCTATTGTTACCATTTTTCTTTTGTTCTTAGATAGCTTAAATACAAGCCATCCTAGTTAGCATCACCTCAGCTATTTGGCATACTGCGTGCAAATACTGAGGTGAGATAGTAATCATTACCTTTATCTAGTCTGTTACTTACTTTCACTACCTAGTTCATATTCTTGTATCTAGGTAATCAATCTAGCTATTTGGCATACTGGGTGCAAATACTGAGTTCATATTCTTGTATCTAGTTCTAGCACTCATTCTCACAGTATAACCTTTGGAAAACAGAAGTTGTTACCTGCTCATTGATGACCCAGTAGAGAAAGAGAACATAGCAGAAGCCAATAGAGAGATTAAGCTCTCCACATTCAGATGTCTTCTAGTGGACTCCTCTTGTGCTCCTCCAGACCATTTGGAAATGCTCCCAGTACACAAATTTGTGGACCTACTTGAAACATTGTTACCACTGCCAGAGAGTGATAATCCTGAGCAGCCACCAGCTTCACTGTCATGTTCACCCACTGTGCCAGTCTCCCATGGCCCCTCCCATTACACAACTTGCTCCAGATGAGGACCAAATATGCTCCATCATCTGAATTCAACAAATGGCCTATAGTCACTGGAGTGTTGCTATGCACAAGCTTATGCTCAATCATACAAGATCAGTTTTGACAATATATTGACTTGACTTTCCTTTGACTTTCCTTCAACTTTCACTTGACTTTTTCTTCGACTTTTTTTCCAACTTAATTTCTGACTCAACTTCCAACTTGTCTCAGATTAACACCATTCATTATTTCATACATGATTTCATTCTTAAGTCATATTACAGACATTCACTGACATTCAAAAACATAAAAGGCCAGGCAATGAAAGGAGTGAGGGAAGTCAGTCAGAAAATACTGACATGAATTGAATTTTCTCAACAGTTCTTGAATAGTAGTTGAAGAGTTTTCTATAATGTTAAGAATCAAATGCCTCATTCAATGAAGTATCAATTCATCCTGATGATAAAGTGTGAGCTTATATTAGGACACAAAGGCTCACAGATTATTGAGTCAGAAATTAAGTTGGAAAAAAGTCAAAGTCAAAGTCAAAGGAAAGTCGAGTCAAAATATTGTCAGAACTGATCTTGTATGCTCATGACAGTTTGCTTACATACATTATTGTGGTTTGGATATGATTTTGTTGGGCCAAAAACCCTAACAAAATACAAGATTTTGCCAGAGTTTTCCTATTCAGAAAATCCGCCAAAATTAGTTTATTTCTGATGATGTTTTCCCAGAATTTCCTCCCACAGATGTTTACAGTTTTCAAATATGATATTTCACCTCGGAAAAACCTACTAAAACTTAATTTTCAAACAATGCTTAAAAAATATGGTCAAATATATTAAGATTTTTGGAAGATTTCCGACTCCAAAAACCTTGGGATGCCTCTAGTGTCTCAAACTCGTTACTTACCAGAAAATTGGGGGCAAATTCATCAATGTAATACATTTTCCTCACCCATTATTTTGCACAAAGATCCAGAAACGTAGTGCATACTGCCACTTTAAGTTCCAAGTCCCATCAAGTTGCTACTTCAGATCTTCCTTTGTTCTTTTTGGCAGCATCGATCACATACATAGGTTGATGTGTTGTCCGCCACTGGTGTGTATTAAATGGGACCCTGGCTAGGTGTAATTCAGATACCACTCATATAAAGGTTGTTTTGTGCAGAAAAAAGGGGTATCTCGCTACTTTCACTGTATAAAACAAAAAAATGACTTAACAACAAATACATCTAAAGCTCGTTCACAAGAAGTTGTTTTCCGCTACATCCAAGTCGTGTCCTTTCTATCGAGTAGCCATGCTCTTTCTGATCACCTTCTCATGAGAACTAGAGCGAGGTAAGATGTTGCATTCGAATGCAAACGGACGGCTGAAGTATATCGTTATTTAATATTGATTGTAATGCCTTGAGATCAATCAGAGCTAGTTGGACTCACGACATGAGCCCTGAGATAAATGTATCTTCAGTAGGGCAACCCTTCCCAGGAGCGGGCGTAATTGTGAACGAGTGCAAAATAGATGCAATAAACATAAATAAGACATCCTGCGCAATACCGCGAGCTGGACAGATTCTGAAAATATGTCGTTAATTTCGACAAACGAATGTGGGATTAGGAATATGACTACCTTTTACCAAATCCAAACGCCTGTTCAGGGTCCTTAACGCCTTTGACGAGAAATCGTTCAGGACGGAATTTATCAGGATCAGGACCATAGGCCGTTTCTGAGTGAAGTAATTCCCTAGAAAAAAGTATCGAGTGAGATATGGCAGATGCAATCAATCAAAATGACATCAGACCACGCATTTCCGAACACAAGTGTCCCTGCGGGGAGGAAATAATTCCCAATGACGTCATCCTGTGACAAACGATGTGGAAAGGCGAGAGGCGCAACAGGATGCCATCGAAAGACCTCTTTGCACAAGGCAGTAATGTATGGAAGATTTTGACGGTCTTCGAATGTAGGGAATCGATCTAATCCGACAACTTTGTCAAGTGTCTTCTGGGCAGTTGATTGCACTTCGGGATATAGAATCATGGCCACGATGAATATTTCCATTGCACAGTGAGTCTAAAAATTTCACATCAGGTGGATTGGCGGAATTTGGTAGGGCGTGATGCACGTACCGTATCCGCACCTGCAAAAAATGCGCTTCCTGCTACATTGCGAATGACCTGTTCTTGGTCAGGCGTTGCATCTGAGTCAACTTCTAGGTCGTCCAGCATCGCCGCAGTCACTGAAGAAGGAGCGTCACCGGAGCTCTAGGTAACGGACAAAATCAGAATGTGATGTTCCACATCAAACACTATAACTAACAAGCATGTCTTTTACCGCTTTGAATGGGACTTCGACCATGTCTAGCATCACTTTGCGACCTGCCTTGGCTTCCTTTTGAAAGCCCGCACCAGGCATCCATTCCGGGATATATTTTACTGTGGCGACACCGACTAGTCCTTAACGAGAGGCAAAAAAGATATAGATGTGTAACTCACGAATTGGGAGTACGTCCACGAGAAATGCTCCAGGCTGTGCAGTGCGAGCGACTAAAGTGACAGCCGCTTCGGCCAAGTTAAGGTATGGATCATTTTCTGGGAGCACAGTAATGCCGTAGGTGCTCTGAAAATATCAGATTGAGTTCCAGGGAGGATCTCGTAGTGTTTCGATAATACTCTGACCTCTAGAATGAGTGCACCGGCGGCGTACCGGATATGGTCCGAAAATGCACCTGGGGAAACCAGAAGGCGTTGTAGCAGATCCCTAACGATGATAAATTTCAATAATACAAGACGTCGTGTTTGGATACAACCGACTTTGTGTATTTACTTTGACCCGACCTCCAGAAAGTATGAGCCGAAGAGAGGAACTGTTTATTTAGTATTTGACGATGCTTGCGCCAACGTTCTCCGTACGGCATTGCCGGTATACCCCAGTCAAATTTCATGCTGTAATAGAGAAAAATGTTTAGGGTGGCCGCGGGGCCATGAAATATGAGAAATGAATTCACAGGTCGCAAAGCATAGGAAGCTGAGGTCTGTCAGAGTATATTGATGAACGTTTCTCAAACAGTTCAGAAACGAGTTCTTTAGAGTTGACGAAAGCGATGGATGTGCCCAAGATATTAACATAAACCAAATCCCCTGAAAAGAGTATGAATCACTAGGACTTCAAGATGATTCAGGAAATAGGTCATACCGTATGACTGTGCCCAATCTTTATATGTCTTCCATTCGAGGCTTTTGGGGAGATCAAACAAATTGCCGATAATGGGATATCCAGGCGGGCCAGGTGGAAGACTGAGTCCTGTGATATGAACGAGTTATATTGTTTGCATCTTCTGGATGCCGAAAGTTTTATTGACCTTTTGGGACTCTCCTCCGCCGCAGCAAATAAGCAGCCAAGGCAACAAATAAAGCGATGACTACGTAAACATTGGCCACCAAGAAACTCCAAATCCTCATCGCGTTTTTGGTGGGCTGGAGAGAGTAAGTAGTGCATCCGGAGACACAAATGACGGCGTTTTTATGTCTATGTCTCTTTCGCCCGCTGGCTTATACGTCACCAAATTAAAGCAGGAAACTCATCTGCCAGTGTTGAGAACGCCGATCAGGTGTTTCTGAGAAGAATGGTTGGTTAATAGTTGACGGATATGTCGGTCTTCCATCGACACCGAGTGTCGGGACGAAGCCCCAGTTAAGCTTCCGAGGCGGGCTCGGGGACAGTGCCGCGCAGGATGACCTCAAAACGCCAAAAACACATTTGACTAGCATAAAATAGATATAATTTTGTATACATTCTTCATTGTGTATATGTGTAATGTGCACCCTTTTCTAAGAGCATATATCGTTTAATATGGTATTTTGAGTATTACCATTCAAAATATAACTATGTTCTAGTTTGAAGTCAACAGGTGTGTTCGCGGCAATCGCCCACCCGTCGCTACCGCACGCCGGCTGAACTGTAGACTCAACGCAAGTACGCAACTGCAAATCGGTCGAAATTATAGACCGAACTATGCAAAGGAACTGCGTGCCGGTCGCCCTACCGTCTGGTGATTTTCGCTGCTCAGGTTGATGCCCAAGTGTGCAAATACATCTTGCAAAATGGACCCGGATGTCATTGTGCAGGTGACTGGAATAGAATTAAAATGCAAATTATGCCAAAGTTACGAGAATTTAGAGAATAGAATCTTAAAAGATTGTGTGGGTGACTGTGTCGTGATAAGATCAAACAAAGGTGTGAGATACCTCCTTCCGCTCAGCTAGACATTGTCCCAGCAGGCCATATCAGGAAAGTGGGAAGATCAGTGAGTATGCCGTCTATATTGTCTAGAGCCATCTAGGAGAGCTAGCTAGCTCGGCTAGAATCGGCTAGACACACTACTTTTGCGAAATCCCAATTTACTAGTCGGTATAAAAACTTACTATAGACCTAGGGAGTCTACATGATGGGAGTAGACATACCCAAACCCCTGATGCAGGGATCATGTGGCACTCCCCCCTAGACCCAAACCACATTATATCTTTTGGTGGCACTCTAATTAGCCTCTCTATCCATCCATTGTTATTGAGCATTGTTTCTTTTTAGTTATTCTACACCTCTGTAAGAGTTGTGAGAATCTCTTGCTTTGGAAAGCTCATCGTTTTTGAAACTAGTACCACTGGTGTTCACAATTGTACTGGCAAGATCATATTCTCCACATGTAAGTAACCAGCGACAAAATTAGGAAGCAACCCCATCAGCTTCCAGCCTCTTGAAATAGTGATGTGGTTGAGCTTGACGCATCATGTCACGTGCCTCCTTCTTTTTTTTTAATACATTTATATGCATCGCATAACTAAGATACATAGCAGTCAGGGTAAAGGTGCCCTAAAGGTAGGTAGAGGAGAAAGGTATAGAAGTAGTGGGTTGGGGGGCAGGAGGGTCAAGAGAAGGAGGGGGAAAGGCAGGGAGGATAGAGAAAGGGCCTGGGGAGAACTGACAAAGTTGCAAGGGGGTTGTTGAATGAGCAATGGTTGACTTGGATAAACTAATATCTTACTGATGACTAACCATCTCAGTAGTGACTGGTTCCTAACAGAACTACTCTTAATGGCCTGATAGCTCAGGGGTTAAGAGCACTAGACATGTAATCCAGACATAGTGGTTTGCTGGTTCAAATCCAGCTCAGGTCAATACTTTTCACCCTATTATGTAATTCTTACAGGGGTGGGGTGGTGCTTATGTCTTATGGAAGGCATTGGAGGTGGCAATAAATTCAGCCAGCACTTCAAGGCCTTTGTGGGTGCTGAGGATGATGTGTGCCTCTTTCAGTGTTATCATGGCATGGGTACTGAACATTGCTCACTTGGGTATTCAGAGTGTGGGTACTCTGGGCAGGCTATTCTCTTCTCACTGAAACAAAGAATAGCCTGCCCAGGATACCCACACTCTAAATACCCATGTGGGTGATATTCAGACAGTTCTCATGCGGTGATAACATTGTCAGACACATATTTGGGATGATGGGTGGGTGTGATATTTTTCAATTGTGCAGACCGGAGGACTTTATTGACACTGTCGCTTCATCGCACCACGCATTGGCACTTTCGTCTGTGCCCAGATGTTGAATTTTTCAAGAGGTGGGGATACACTCGCTCGCCGCTGTTTACAAGTGACGGAGCATTCATCCCTCCAATACTGCCGCGTCCGTCGCCGTACCTTAATCACCTCACAATTCTACCCCTCATCAGGCCTTCGCATCTACATCCCTCCCATGCCTAGCCTTCGCCGCTCGAGCATGGCCTCCTTTCTTAGTCCGCAGACTCCCACACATCCCCCGCCCAAGGCGACTCTACAACGGACAAATATTTTGGTGCCGTCTCTGAATGATCCTTGGCTTTTGAAGGAGAGTGTGTTGGTGTGTGAGAAGGGAGCTTAAGAGGACAGGGATTATGCATCCTTGAGGGCCGGCGATATTGTGTGGGATCCGGCTATCGTAGATAAGGAGAATTTTGGGAGACTGGTTTAGAGGTACAGCGCAATGGGCGAACTCCAACCCCTCATTCACTCCACCGTCCTAGTTGCCAAGGTAATTCGCACAAATGGGAACCTGTTCTTTCAACCCGATATCAGTCGTTGGAGGATAGAATTATAACTGAAGTTTGAAGTGCCTTCCTCATTTCCCATAGACCCACAATTCTTACCATTACCAATACTTCTGCTCACCCCTTGCTATCCCCAAGGCTCACACCACACAGTCCTCGTTTCCGCTGAATTCACCGCTTCCGGCGGCCCCAAAATCCTCCCCGGCACGCCGATCCCCGATCCCCCATTCCACCCCAATGGGTAGGCAACGTCGACATTAAAGGAGAAGGGACAAAGGAAGGCCGATGATCTTTTGGGACGATGTGGAGAAGAAGTAGCCGCGAAGATTGTCAAGAGCATCGGCGACGTGAATGTGAAGTTGGGTAAAGGCAATCCAGGGACGGTGTTCAGAATTTTTAGGGCGGGGGGACGTCTGGGAAGGTCTGGATCAAGCGCGTTGCAGAGAATGAGAGGATTACATCCGAGTATTGCTCGAATTCAAATGTTATTTTCTTTTCTGTTTGCTCCCTCTCGTGGTAGATGTCCCATGTTGTGATAGAGATTGTTTTTTAATTAGGAGAATATCAATTTTGAGAAGATAATTGGACGAAGCATGAATTACCGATGATCCTAACGAAATCATTGATCTATTGCACTATCCAAATACTCACCGATCATTCCCCCTCCTCTACCCTCCTCGAGACTGACCATACATATATGCGTCAATCAACACATCTCGCTCTACCTGCACCAGTCCCGATGTTGGTATCTTACACATTTATTGTCGTGTTTCACGGTGATGCTTGATCCCAATTTCACAATGAATTGACCAGTTCTTTTTCAAAACTGCATAGAATAGTCCGACCTTGGTGTAATTCTATTTACGAAATCCTGGTCTGTTCAATTGTCTACGGAGCAACCCGGTTTCTGAACTAGCAAGTTCCGCAGTGGCGCAAACTTGGCTATAGTGGAACAACGGGATTGGTTAAATGGTTTGAATGAGGAAGAAAAGTGTCTGTTATTGTAAAAAAATCTACGGGTGGGTCGGGGTTCATCTTTTTTCTTGTGTGCATTGAGACGAGAGAGCAGCCACCCACTCAATCCAGTGTGCACTGTTGGTCAACTGGGATTTAAAATGGCTAGCAGTAGGAAGTAGATATATGAAACATTTTGCACAAGGGACATTTAATTTGGCAGCATAGCAACAAGACATCCGCCCGAGGAAATGTGTTTACAGTAGCATTGCTACTAGTGTGGGACTCGAGCCCTTACACCTTTAAGAGTAGGATATAGGTATTTCCCAAAATAGCTCAAAATGTCATATTTTATCCTCACAAAGTCCCCCTAATTGTTAAAAAAAAATTTTTTTAATGTTGCCTTAAATAATTCATTTTATACAATGCTAGTGAAAGGTCACTTTTTGGATATATTTTGGCATCCACAATATTAGCATTTTGGGCAAACCCATGGGGTACCACCCCCAATCTACCAAGAGTCTGATAGCTCTAACCATCGCCAACATAAATCTGTTCTTATGGCTCAAGAAGCTGAGTCTTCCGTGCTTTACTAACAGAAGTAAATATTCCATAGCAGAACTGGTCCAGATACTGCAATGGAGAGCACACATCCCTCATACCCTCCACGAGTCCAAATGGGTCTGGAAAGACCATGAAAACATTGCTTCAGCTATGCTGAAGGAAGTGCTGTATTCATTGAAGAACAGGTGTGGAACCAGATCCACCTGTACATAGGATGATCCATGTCGTGAGGAAGCCAACAGGTATACAGGCTATGGCTAGTGCGAAGGCTTGGTATCAGGGGAGCAAGTATAGTCTTTAGCCTTGGGTATTTTGCTGATAAGATGATGCATTCCATAGATAATCGCCTCCATGATGTTTATCCAGTGGCATATATTTAACCGCTCAAGAGCGTATCGAGGTTCCATGAGAGTGTTCACACACTGAGCGAAATTCTGTGAGTTGCACTCGGGGATCAGGCAGGTATGTATGGCGGCTGCAGAGATGATTGGGAATTTTATTATAAAAAAAAATGTAAGCACCCAATTAAAGTGTGATGACACCAAATTCAAAGGTATGATGAATTTCAATATAACCCTTTTTTCTAAAATTGTCTTGAAACTGTTTTTGTTTTTAATTTCTTTGTGGAATAAAAAATATTATTTGGTGCTTTATTACTCGAAGCTTAAATATATGTGTTTTTTCATAAAATCAATGGTGATATTATTTTGTCATGGTATATATTATGCTGACCATACTTCGGTGAAATTGCGGAATCCATGCGGCGTGTCAAAGGGTTCCGTGTGGAAGCTGGGGTCACGCTGGATTCATTTACATATTCTTATAGGCTTTATGATATTCCGACATGAACGTAGTTCTGCTATGCGGAAACCAACCTTACCCACCTTCCACATGGATACTACAAAGAGTTACCCCGGTGTGTACAATTGAAGGGAAATATTGTGATAACGAAGAGCGTCAAAATGTGGGATTTGAGGAATTATTGATATTTTAGGCTCTCGAGAACCCTAGGAAGCACTAGTGCGCTGATTTGTTGTCATAGATATTTTTGAACTTATGCTACTGTATTAGAAACTTTTACCGTGCCACCTGCTGGGACTCACAACGCAACTCCAGTCATGGAATATGGACTTTTATTCAACTCCAGAGCTGAACTGTACAAATTGAAATCTATTCACCGTAGGGTGAACCTGTGAACACATAGGGATGCAAATGGAATCGATGGCAAAAGAGCCTGTACACAGTGACAAAACAGAATTCTCTAAGGTTCGCATAGCTAAACACCTGAATACATAAAAGGAATAATCATTCCTGATGTCCTGCCATCTGTTTCGAAGCAGAATTGGAGGCATATCCGGGATCTTGATCATATGAACTTCCATACGACTGTTGTACAAAGAAGGTAGGGTTGGTGACAACTCCCAACTTCTGAAACTAAAACAGCTACGGACCTTTAATTTCACCAGTGTCCAGAGTGTCGAACTCCTTAAACAATCCCACCGACAGATCGATGTTGTTCTTGCCGCCACAGGTAGGGCACTCGTCCGCGACGACACCAGTGCTGCTCTTGCCCGACTTAGCATCGGTAATGGAGATAGTCCTCCAACAATTGGCCCCGTGCGCATATTTTGCAGTTTCTAAATTATACCAAGTGTTGATGCTCGGAGACTATGCAAATTGAATCGAGTAAATAAAACTGACCTAGCGCAACGACATGATCACTGTCGCGGTGTACTTTACCGCATGCGCCAGCAACTCCATTCTGCGTGAACCAAGTGCCGCTTAACTCGCTCGCATAAGGCGATGGGAAGCATCAAGTATGATATAAGGACTTACATGCCGTAGCTCCCACTGCGAGGGTTAAGAATCTCGCGGGGGAGTAAAATGGCATTTACGAAAACGACAGTGAACGTTAAGATGTAGTAAAGACTGGAGATAGTCAGCATTTTCAAGGTAGAGAAAGTTTGTTGAGGTGAAGAAAGCGATACCTTATTGACAGCGATTGAAGAAACTTATAACGTGTGCCGCCTCGTGGCTATGTCTCTATTAGAAGGTGCCTACTTGCAACGTCGTGTTCGCGTGTCAATTACATGGTTACATTAATCTAGGACGTGTTCTACGATTATGGGAGCGCTTCTGCGAGGGAGAGATTCGAGTATCCGAGTTCGTCAGCATAGTAGCCCTGAGTATCCCGTTGTCTGGTTGGCGGCCCAAATGCACACATAGTCAATCTGTCAATCTACCCTACTACTTGCACGCAGTAGCACTCTCCTCCTTCAAATCCTTCATTGTCAGCAAATTCCAATTCCAATACATAAATTTGATTACCATGAGCGCAGACAGTTTAATCTGCTAATTGCCGGTAATAATATTAATTAGTTCGTCGTGTCACCAAGGAAGATTGCAACCACTCATCTGAGCTTTGGTATGTCTATCAACGACAGGAGCGGCAACCACGACTTTACATTGTATCGAATGTCGCAATACCAGCTGGAATTTTTGTCGGCCGCATACAAATCACCGATATACACGACATTAACTGTCTGTTTGTTGACAGGGGTTGACAGGGTAGCATACGAAGCATGGAGCAGAATTAACTGTCTTAGAAGATGACTTTGGGAGCCTTGGTTTATATCTCCGTTCCGCAGCGTTGATTAATTAACAATTGCAAGGAATCAACTGTAGTCGCCATGTCAGCTTATGTGTGGAGAACAGTCTGAGTGACATGCTTTCCATTCTTTCCATTATTCTCCGGGGACGATATGACCTTGCTTTATAAAGTAACACACCGCAGCTTGAGACTACTTCTTTCTTACTGTTATATAACTCCTAATTTTCAGGATTCTGATCGTACAAAGATTACAACCCATTCCATGTAAATCCTTATTTCAACTCGAACTTCCTTCTTTGACCCCCAAATGCCTGTGATAAGTTAGTTTTGTGAACAACGATAACATCCCAAAACGAGTCGGCATAATTATCGACACTCTCTAAGTTCTTTTTCTTTCTAGGTCTCAGGGCCATTCACTTCTCGAAAAGCGCGAAGCTGGTACTTTAGGGCCAATGTCCCCCCCCCCCTCGAGAGTAAGGCGAGGTATACCTCAGACTCAGTTAGTACTTCACTGTATTGGTCAGAAGGAAGAATATAGCTGCTGTGAAACCCTCCGATGTGACCCTCAAAGAATAATATGAGAATGTGGAGTATCATAATCTGATTCTGAAATGGCACTCTAATTGACGTCTTTTTAGATTAAAATATCACACATTAAATGAATATTTTGCCGTCATACCAGTTATAGCCAACAAACAAGTCTTCCCAATAGAACATTTGACCGTTTTCAGACCGGCAACTCAAGACCTTGAACGTAGGGACATCTTCCTTACGCATAGGGAGAGTGATTGACAATTATTCAGATGTATTCCAGCCGTGAATTGAATTGCAAAGTGGACATTACAGATTTCGTTACCAGATAGCCAGGCCTGAACGACGGCCGCAACCGAAGTAAGTATGCCAGGACATGCCGACGGCCGAACCTTGTACACACTGTAAGCATATCGATTCTATGACAACGATTGTTCTTGATTGGGCTTTACTACAGCTGAAATTATTGGTATATAGATCATTTTGTCTGTCAGTAACTCAGACTGTCGACGGATCAAAACCCTATGTTTCCCATGTCAGAATCTTGAATGAGGTCGTAGGTTCCAAGTAATATGGTGCATCAATAGATTGACCACCGGTTAGGGCACGGAGGGCCTCTTCCCCCCCCTGTGCCTAGAAGATAGATTAATACGACGCTTGCCATCTGTGAGTATTATCCTCACTTATCGAAGAAGCCACCACCCACTAATTTCCCCGTCGATTCATAATTCAGCATGCTCTGTTTACGTAAAGTACTTCAGGAATAATCATGTAATTGGATGTAAATGAAGTTGTGAGAACCCGCTACCGTCAAACCGAACTCAAACGGTCCAGTGGAATTACTTCTCTATTTTCCTACCAATTTTGGGCTCCATGCGGAGCCCAGTCCCTTAAAAGTAAACTATCCAGCAGGACCCGAATGTCGCTGAGGTTAAATTTTGCTCAATGTCCCGCCACCGGATTGTCACTGGCATCATGGTTGGAAAACGAAGTCCCAGCTCCTTTTGCCTGTACGGAATATCAATGACTCGGGCTTTTCCCTACCGTGGGGATCAGACCGTGTGATGAAACCGTCTTGTAAAATGTCAGTTAATACTCTTCGGCTCTCGGAGCAATGGAATCAGGTTGGGGCTAAGGGAATGACGGCAGCCTTCGTGTTTGCCCCCTCGGCGAGAAAGGTGCCAGTATTTGATCCGCTTCGTATCAACGGTCGACGCCAATGAGGTCGCGCACTAAATGTCGATTGTAGTGAGAATATACTATTCTGGTTTCTGTGTCAATATCGGGACGTGGTTTCGTTTACGGGACTGCTGGATTTTATGTTTAGTATACCAACCGTGTTCGTATTCAGAGAAGAGTGCAATTTTCTCGTCTGCGGTAAGTAGCGCTAGTAAATCTACTGCAGCGATCAAACTGGCACCAACACTCGCCATCGCAGTGAAAGCGAGGGCAAGACCAAAACCGAAGATCGGGGTGATAAAATGTGGAAACGTATTAGCATCAGCCTCCTTGTTTTGTGCATGTACTGATATCTGTGGGTAGAGAAGTTTCATGCCTTGTCATTTATACCGTTATGAACTGACGGCAAACACTTAACTGTCATTTTCAACGTCATCTTCTTGACTAGGATATTACGACCTGAGAAAAGGCGGGCATTACGGCGCCAGTTGGAAACGGCACATCGAGATTTGACAGAGACCGTAGCGAGGTAGACGTTCTCAAACTTACGGCAGTAGCGTCTCTGCAATGATTTACAGAGAGGTAAAATCGGTGTACATCTGCGTGAAATCTCAAGGTTGTTGCATTTCGCCAATAAGCTATTCTCATTCATCCTTAGACCATTTATACACGTAGGGATTTGAGATCAAGAACAAGATACAATACTATGGGTGCTGGAACAGCAATTGGCACAACCTTGATTATTCTGAAAATACATATATTACCTTACCTTGGGGAGGGGAACAAGGTAACTGTATATTCCTCAAACATCGGATTGGTTTGCCATTGGAAAATATTCACAATCATCGATTCTTTGAATAACTGTTGTTTTCAAACAAGTGGATTTGCGTGCGCAGATTGCCTTTGGAAAAAGGGGGACATGAAAGGACAAAAATAGTCTGACTTGTTAGTTCATGGTTAAAAAAAGAAGAGAAACGCTATTTGGTCCACAAGGATCCACCGTCTCTCGGCTATTCGGCGTTTTACAAGCCTGATGGGCTATTCTGAGTACCTCAGTAAACACGGAGATTCATTCCCGGACACCTTGTCTTTAGGGACTTTCTACACGCACGGTAAAGTCGTAATAATTAAGTCATGAGTCACGGAGCAACACTTGGTGGTATCACTCAACTTGAAGGTAAGTCCTAATTTATCAAGGCCGAAATTAGATATCCCAATGTCCAACATTCAACTTGTTATTAGGACAATCGCCGACATCCATCAACCTGAAAAGTACAGTCTCTGCTCGGGATGGAGAGAAAATTCTTGCAGAGAAGTTGGAAGAACGTGTATATCTCAAAGAGCGCCTCGCGCTGGCTTTGAGAATTTTCGGAAACCTTGGGTATGACGAAGGTATCTCTTTCCTTTACGTAAATACTGAAAGGTGCATTAATCTTTTTGTGCCCGAACGGTAAAGGTGTTGCGGGGCATATCACGTAGGTTCAATCAAGCTTATACGAGGGAATGAAGTTAATGCATACCTACTAATAGCGTTCGCGATCCTGTGGATCCGACTTGTTTCTGGGTATGAATTTGCCTAAACAATGTGCCACTTGTATCTTAACGCCATGTATTGACAGGTAAATCCTTTTGGAAAACATTTCGCCTGCATACAAGCGTCGGATCTACTTCTTGTCTCCCATTCCGGCAAGGTTTTAGAGAGCGGACCTAATCCCTTGCTCAACAACGCTGCCTTCATGATCCACAGCGTCTTGCATAGAGTTAGGCCAGATGTCCTGTGTGCAGCACACTCACACTCATTAAATGGACGTGCGTTTTCTACTCTTGGAAGACCACTAGATATGGCGACAAGGGAGAGTTGTGCTTTCTATGAGGTGAGGATTAATTATGGAAAACACTTTGAACGCGTATTGTCTCTTACGTCACTTCTGCAAATGATAAAGGATCACGTCGTTCATACGGAGTTCAAAGGTATCGTGACTGGGGAAGAAGAGGGATTGCACATCGCTGAATCACTCGGAAATAAAAAGGTGAGGATTCTTTCTAACCTTGACATCTTTCTCACCTTCGGAACAGGCAGCCATTCTAAAAAATCACGGACTTCTGATTGCGACTTCATCGGTGGAAGCGACCATCCATTTTTTTAAATCTCTTGAACAAGTTTGCCAGGCTCAATTAATGGCCGATGCGGCCGCCGGTGGTAAGCCTCCCCAGGTGGGTAAATCTTATAATCTCTCCTTTCCTGTTGCATAACCAATATAATTATGTAGATAATATCACACGAAGAGGCTTTGAAGATTAGGGAAGAGATAGGGAGCGTCGAGTATGGTCATCAATGTGGTTCATTGTTCTTCGAAGCCACTCTTCGTTCAGAGGCACAAGGTGCCTAATTCAGAGAAGATTCAGTCCTAGAGCTGGTGGGTCGTATTAGTATGTCCATTGTTTTTGTGAGGAAAATTGTACAACTTGTGTTCATTTTATTACTCTCTGAATATTTAAAAAAATCAAAAAAACGGTACTAGTAGAATCGCCAGTAGGTATATCTGTTTTTCCTTTCACGACTTCCCTGGTAATCTGTCCTCGATATGGTCCACCGAAGCGAATGATTGAGAAACGTTGTCTCTTCACTGTCATTTTTACGAAGGGGATCTTCAGTAGTGCCACCCTTTCGCCCTGAAGCGAATCGATGCCTCCCTACCGCATGTTATATAAAGTTAATTGTATATCTGGGCATACTTTCCTACGAACGTCCTAACGTTGCAATAGCCAGAGAGATTCCGTTGTTCAACTTACGACAGTCAGTTTGTCTGCGATAACATTAATAGATAAAGTATGGAAGAGCCCTTATCATCTCAACATCCAAGACAGCTCGACATACTGCTGTATTGTCACTGTGAGGGTGACCTGCATGCTCGTTAGCGAATTGGAATTGTTTGACACGCATAAATCACGTGTCTATATCACGTGACAGCGGAAGTTGAAACAGATCAAGCTCTATCCTTGGTCCCAACGGCGTCAGACGAGCTATCTGGCTTGTTCTATTCGATTTCACGACGCTCATGTCGTCAAGAAGGGATTCCAGGGTACACTTAAACGAACGGCAGAATGATGCTCTTCTGGAGTTTGAGAATTGTAAGCTTGGTTGTCAGAAGTTGCACTGTTCTAACCATTTCCTAGTCAAAAGAAAGTACTTATTAGTTAATAAACATATCACGAAGTAAGTTATTCATGTTTGTATTTCTCTACAGGGTTGAGACGACACACATAGACTCAACTCTACACTGAGCGTACGCGTCGAGGACTTGAATACCCAGGTCTCGACCCTCTATGCCGAAAACCTCCGATTACGCGCCTCTGAGATATCACTCGCGTCACAATTGAAAAAGGAGAGGAAGAAAACCCAGAAGATAATGGAACAGGCAGAAAATGTGGTGCGTAATAACCCGTTTTCTTTCATGCTATCATTCATCCACCGCCTCAGATTGGAGTCCTTATGGAGCATTTGACTGGCATGCGTAACACAATGGGTGGAAAGGGGCCTGCCGCTACGCCATGTTAGTAGACATTATTCATCTCAGTCTTCAGACGGTTGCTTAGCAGTGACGATGACAACCTAGCACCTACTGTAAAGCGCAAGATGCCCACATCCCCTGTGCAGCCTCCACGCGAAGCGACACGACTAGCCAGGCCACCTGACGAACTAATCACTGAAATACCTGAATCGGATGAAGAGGAGCAGGATACGGACGGAAGCGATACCCCAACGCGAACCGTTGTAACGTGTCGACCATCCGCTAGCCGTCTTCCCCTACCTACAGTCGCGTTACCAATCGCGTCTGCACAACCCGATCTACCTTTTCAGAATAATTTAGCCCCTGGAAGTACGAAGAGGAAGTCGGGACGGCGGAATAGTTCCTTGTTAGTCGTAGAGCATCCACCAGAAACAGCTGGGAGGGTTGTTAGTCCTGTGAATGGCCCGGCTCGGCGCACGCGACGAAGCTCATTAGAAGAGCGGCGGCATTCATTAGACAATGAGGAGCGTGAGGTCGAGCTTCAGATCCAAGGTGTCGCGGAATCAACTGCGGAACTGGAAGCAAATGAACGTGTGGCAGTGGCCCCTGCTATCAATGGCACCAAGTTACAGGTAGTCATGGAAAAGTTAGAGCTACCTGATCGCAAGGGCAAAGGCAAACAGACCATAACTGAATGGACCCGCGATATCGAAAATCAGAGCGCAAGCGAGAGGGAGTCCAGCGAGAGTTCGAAGGAGAAGGAAAGGCGGCGGTTTGGCATCAAAGACGTTACCAATTCCCCAAGGAAATTACCTTCAGATTGTGTTGTAGATGAGAAACCTTTAGAGATTTCAGGTAAATTAGGAAAAAGATTACGGCCCAACATCTAACCTTTTTTCCTCATTTTTATATAGTTGTAACTCCTAAACCCAGCCATACACAAGTGTTCGAAACACCTACACAGAAGATGATTGTCCCGTCTCTACTGTCAAACGTATCCACACCTGCAACGGATAATGGATCGGAAGCTGGAGAAACAGTCAACGGAAGGGAAAGACGGTTAAGGAAAAGCGTAAATTACGCTGAACCGAAGCTTAACACGTACGCATTCTTTGCTTACTTCTTTTTCTCGCATGTTCATTCTCGTTCGTATCTCCTTTTCAGCAAAATGCGCAAGCCCGATCCTCCGCCGAGTTCATTGCGGTCGAGACCTTCGACTGGCGCAGTGGCGCGTCGTCGGAAATCGATACCAGCTTCTAGTGCTATAATGCCTTCGGACGACGATGGAGATGCTGATGGTGAGGGGCCTGGTCCTGGGCCGCGGTTAACTGAAGGTAGACGGAAAACTGTGCATAGTACGGCTGTCAACGGTGCATTAACGCATGCCCCGACGACGGATATTGTGCCACCGGTCCCAACCATATCCTATGCCGCATGGGCCGCTGAATCACGGCGGCATAGCACAGCTGCATAACGTATACTCATGTCCCTTTTTGCGTGCTTGGAGTCTTTCCCAAAATTTTGGTCTTTTTATCATGGTCTGCATGGCATATACATCTATTCCATTATTCCCCCGACATTCAGCCAACATATTACATTCCCTAACGTTTTTTTACCCATGGATTCTTATGACACCGAATCATCCCATTAAGAGTAGTATGCCACGTACATATATGTATTGTAACAAACGAATTCACTATGCATCTGAGATTGAAAGTTGAACTCGACTTGAACTACTCTTTGTTCTCCACCACCACCTTGAAATACTGTTTTATACGCACCAAGCTCTATCCACTCGATTATACCGTTACTGATGTTCATTTCCCAATTCATAGATTCTTCATCCACTAGCATATAGGTGATTGAAACACGTCCACTAGGCCGTGTATGGTCTGTGAAGGTCACTTGAGCATTTGGCCTGAAGCTTCCGCTTCTCATCAAGGTTTAAAATTTGAAAAGCTCTTTCGATTATATCTTTCACAATGCCAGGCCGAATCACACAAGTGAATCCTCAAGACTACTCCAAGCGAACAACTGTAAAATTTCAGAGTCTTGATGCTTTGCTCCCTGTTTATGAGGATACTGACCGCGAAGGTTTGGATGATATGGATGTACAACAATCGTTACATGCTTCAACTCCTTCTCCTTCGATCTACGACGTGACAGAAATATTGGACGATGTGCCTGCTTCGAGCACTCCGGATTTCGCCTCGCCTGAATCTAGCTGCATGTCATCACCCAATATTGCGCTCTCTCAGCAGTTATTTACGAAGCGGCTTCACGTTCTCTTACAAGCTGTTTTGGACCGTGGTGATAACGGCTCGTCAGATGATTATTCTGGAAGTGATTCGGCAGCAGAAGGGGAAGGATCAAAGTCACCTGAAAAGTATGACGACTCCCCAGCCTATTCTGCCACGAACTTCTATCCTGACAACTGCGACCATTCGGATTCTTGTTCTCCCTCTACCCTCTCTCGTCGGGACTCAGGCTCCGACCGTGACGGCGTATGGGCTCACACACCTGATGATAATCTAGCTCCCCTCTACGACGACTTCCTTGCCAGTGAGGTAAAGCTGAGGCTTAGTTGTCAAAATAAGCGAAAACGGGGGGATTTGGATGAATGCTTAGGCTCCCACTCCTGCACCGATTTGAACTCGCCGGACATTCCTTCGCCGTATCTACCTCCCAGCCCCCGCCCTATAAAAAAAAAGCATTTGGACTGCAACAAGAGACTTCTGCATTCATCCTATCAGTCCGTGAAAATAGCTGACGCCAATAAAATTTCCATGGTGGCAAAATCTCTGCCTATTATTCATCCACCAGCTGGACTCTCTCGTCGACGGCCCACTAGGCGTGATATTGCCGACTCTAGGATACATGCGCTTTTGAAACGAGAGGAGATGTACCGGATTCAAGATGGTCTCCCTGATTGTTCGTTTTTTCTAGATCATTCTTCTCCTGAGGTCAGTGACGGGATGTTTGGCATTGAGGCTTCGTTTCGACGGGAGATCGTTCAGTGGATATTCGATGTGAACACCTCACATTTATGCCATTTCGCTTTATTTATATTGAATTTTCTCTCTCTACCTTTGGAAAGGTTCTACCATCTCGATCATTCCGCAACGAAGAGCTCTATCAGCACCTTAGATGTAGCCAAGAAACTCGATTTCATGCCATGCATCTGTTTACTCGTTATCTCCTGCGAGTTTGCGAGTATTCCGAACAAGAGGGTGATACGATTAGATATGCTAGGAGAGAGCTCAGTTGGGAAGTAGCTCTCTCTTGTTTAGCCATTTCTACGAAGGTGACCAGTGCATTAACGGGGTGCAACGACTTACAAGTTACGGTTGACCTTTTGCATCCTAGTTTTATCACGATTTTCTCCATCCGTTATATCCCATATCCATGAAGGAGTTTATGGTTCTATCTCCCCACAAGTTGAGCTCTAGTCAGTTCGAGGTGAGTTATAATAACATTTCTGTTTCTCCTGGTTCTCCCATTTTACCTGGTTCGATAGCGCATGCAGCGGGACATTTTAGGCTTCTTCGATTATGAAATCCATGGGATCACCCCGCACGCATTTTTTGAAGAACTGTGGGATGCACTTCCATCTTTGCAAGCCATTTTAGATTTTGGGCGTCCCCGTCGAATCATTCGCAATGAAATGTGGACATTGTTACAGCGGGCTGCGCTTCGTATGTAGAGTGTCTCATCTGACGCACGGGCAGCTTTTATCGCCGTTATTATCATGGTTCGCTAATCAATTTTCTAGGATGGGACATGATACGGTTCCCGATTTCAGTTCTAACAGCAGCAGCACTAATCGAAGGCATAGTCCTCGCACTAGCCGACGAATACCAGGATGATGATTCGACGGATAGCAGTCGAAGTCCGTCAGATTTCGGGTCATCTGCTTCAAACGCCAGTCTCAGACGTGCTCGTGAAGATGTTAAACCGATTTGTCTCGATCTTGCTGAAGCTTTGCATATGCCGATGGTGAGCTTAATCCACGCATTGTATAACTACGTTACTAATCACATGATATTTGTAGATAGACTTAAAAACTTGTCGACAATGGATGGCTCTAGACTAGCTAAATCAAATTTTCTTTATTTTGAGTAGTGCTTTGGTACTACATGGGGACTTTGTTGTTGTATCGAATTAGATAATATTGCAGTGCGAAAACAGGAAACCGCTAGCTCTCCAGCGCGAAGATACTTGTGACATAGAATGCAGGTATACCCAAGGTAAAAAAAGGGGGAAAAATAAGAGAAAATTTTTTATGATAGATACACCTCTGAATGTCATGTGTCCGACCCCACTATATCGTCGGTTAAAAATGCCGCTACCGCCCCGATATTGTTCTCAACATTAAACTGGGATTGATAAAAGCTGACGCTAGACGAGCCAGCGCTCAACAGTTTGAATGGATCAGGTTGTATCGCTCCCACCACATCGCCAGGAGAAGGCGGCAGAGACGACGCACGACACTGCGTCGACTCAAACTGCGGACGAAACATGGCGTACGAGACAGGTTGGGAAGGCGAAAAATGAGGCTCATCCTCAGTGGCTATCCGCTGCTGCGCAGACCGGGGAGTACGTGTCAATTGGACTGGCGTTGAATTATCTGAGCGGCGGCGGGCGGGCGTGCCTCGTCTAGAGCTCCCTCGCGACTTGAGGAGCTCAGTGAGCGTCGGGAGACGAGCCAGCTGCTGTGAAGAGCGGAACGTCTGTGAGCTTGGTCGCTCAACGGATTGAGGAGTGATAGGTTCGACGGCGCCCTTAGCACGCTTGGATGCATGTGGTGTAGTGGGCTCGATAGACCCTTCCTGGTCCTGTTGTGAATGGTGCGTTGACCAGGAGCTGTTCTCCACCTCACTCTCGCGCATCCGTTTTTGGGATGGAGGATGCGATAGCAGAGTTTGAAGAGGTAGCGGATGAGATGAGGGAAGGGCAGATAGAGGTGAGGAGGGTGGCAGTTGAGGTGATATATGAGAGGGTGGGGGATGAGATGGGGAAAGGGCAGATAGAGGTGAGGAGGGTGGCAATTGAATTGAGATGTGGGAGGGCGATTGAGACGGCAGATCGGAGGGGGCAGGTAATAAGGATTCAGATGGTGCAAGCTGTTTGATGTGTCTTGGTGGCGATATTGGAGAAGATAATTGTTGTATGGTTCTTCTGGGTGTTGATATGTCTCGTCCCGTAAGAGCGAAGGAGGGCGAATGAAGACGGAAGGGTATAAAATGATCTTCCAAAGTGAAAATATGAGGTAGAGAAGGCGCTGAATTGCCGGATAGCTTTAATAAACCGTCAGCGCGCTTATTGCTGTGGTAGGAATGTGCAACGCCCACCGATTCGTTAAAATCAAGTAAAGGGTCTAGCATTGGCGCTGGCGGCGGTGAAGTCATGCGATCGACAGGTTCTAATGATATTTGGGGGAGTTCATTATGAAATGACGGCACTGGGCGGAGATATCGACTCCTGACGCCATCTGAGTCGCGAATGCTAGCAGTGCTAAACTCATCGCCAACAAGTGACCCGAGTAGGGACAGTTGATCTTGCTGTGATAATACACCAGTGATTTCTGAGCCATTTTGAACTTGTTCGGTCCATTGCGCAATCTTACTCCGCCGCTCCTCCTCCAGCTGTTGACGTTGCCGTTCTTGACGACGTAACTGCCGCGTTCTCTCCCAATTAAACCACTCTTTCTCGGCAATAGGAAGGATGTATTCATCTTCCTCGATATCGTCATTAGGTTCTCCGACCCAATCGCCTCCTCTGACCCCTACACAGGTTAATGGGAGTTCTAAGGGCAACCGTTTTTCCCGCCGTTCACGTATCCATGCTACCCATGCATCGATTTTAGTTTGCTCGTGAGGATCCAATGTATAAGATGTTGGATCGAGCTTCTGCGGTAAACTTGATAGTAGTAAGTATCGCTCTTTCAGCCTATCGATGTATGGTTTGTCCGCTACTTTGCGGCGATCGTCGTTTGATTCGTCAAGGGACTTGTTTGATGAGAGTTTAGAAGATGAAGCCACTCCAGATGGAAAGATCGGAGTATATGGCGTACCCTGGGGAAGCTGGGACATCGCGAACGTTCTTGGATGGGACCAAGCTGTGGAAGCGGAGTGAGCTGTTACGTAAGCTGTGCCGTCTGCATCGCATCTCTAAATCTGGAATCTGGAATCATCTGCTGATGCACTCATACGTGTTCCAACAGAAGTTTTAAATCAAAAAATTCAGGTTTTCACTTTTTTGATGTGAGTCCGAGTTCATGTCGACAAGGGGGTTCGACTGTCCATGTTTGTTAGGTTCTCAGGCTGATAGCTGTATTTCGAAATTATGTATAAACTTGGACTATTCTTATGATTGAGCGGATAACTTGTAGTACTCGACGGAAATAATGACTTAGGAGGCAGACTTCAACTCCTTTCTTTCTCGTCCCCTTAACTTTATTTTTGTTCAATAACTCAAATGGACGTAACTCCTTTTTTTCACTATTCTATCGCTCGGACTACATCACCTGCACCGTAATCCCCAATTCACAATATCCTTTGGATTCCACTATCAACTATGTCTTCCTTATTTAAAAAGGTCCGCCACTTTTTTCGGGGGTCTCCCAGACGCCCCGTTGGTTCATATCATGAAATTAGTATCGACAATGTTATCGAGAAAAAAACCTCTCTGCCAGATTGTCACCATCAGTCTGTACGCGATCCCACAGGAGCTCCGATTAAGCTTCTAGGACGTTTGGGTTCTGGAAAATTCAGCCAGGTTGTTCTGGGACAAAGAGATGGCCGTATATTCGCTATCAAGTCGTATAACATTACCAAACTGTCTCGACGACAGGCCTCTCTCCTAAACGGGGAGCAAAACCTACTACGAAAATTTGCTCAAGAGTTTAGACATCCATTTATCATCGCCTTACAAATGTCTTTTGTCTATTTAGACCACATTTTTCTTGCGATGGTATATTCGTCCCCCATGAATATGATGATGGTTTTAATCTGTTATTAAACTTTTGATCCAGCATTGGTGTCCAGAGACTCTTGCTACGCGATTAATCAGTCAGATCTCTGTCGAGGAAGCTGTTTTATATACCGCACAGCTGGTGAGTTAAGATCAATTTTTATATGACGTCCAGTTTTAAAGTTCCTTTCGTCGACCTCCCAGCTTTCAGCAGTTGAGCATTTGCACAGCCTAGGCATCATTCACCGAGATATCAAGCCGGAGAATATACTTCTTGACGAATGTGTAAGTCACAAAATGTATCATCTTTCATCAGAAATGTATTAAAATTGGAAGGAAGGGTAACATCCAGCTAGCGGATTTTGGTATATCCTACAGGTTCGACCTAAGCAAGGAGCCTCAATCACAAAAGATCACAGACCAAGCACTCCGTCAGGTTGGAACACCCGCTTATATGGCTCCAGAGACAAATAGTGAGAGCAGTGCTCCAGTGTCGTATGCTAGCGACATCTATTCGTATGGTAGAGTGTTTATGGAGATTTGTATGGCTACAGTATATGAGGTAGTCAATTTTTTGGCATTCCAATGCACTAGCTCTTTCCCCGGCTTACTTGGGATTACAGGATGTGCGCTCGCGCAAGTTTGCCTTGAAATCCCCCATGACTCCATCATCTGAAAAGGATCTATATTGCGCTGTGAGCTCATTGGCATTTTATTTGGTGTAGTGAATCAACACTTATTCACCTTAGGCGACACGACATCGTAGCGATATGCGACCAACAGCGCGCGAATTAATGGGTTTTAGTTATTTCTATTTCATGTACGTTGTCATCTTATCACTCCCCCTTCACGCATACTGATATTTCCTTCAGTAATTGGGCCCACCTTGTCAAAAATGGCTACACAAGTACATACACTTACTAGTTCTACGAGAAACAGCCTAATAAACCACCCTATATCAGATCCACACAAACCCCAATTCCCGAAAGGAGTTAAGCCAATGGACGTGGATTTCTGTCGTCGAGTGCAGCCTGAACAACTCAATGGCACAACCAGTATCCGTAATTGTTTTTCCGGACTTTTTCTGAATAGGCTTGTTTTCGTCTCCCCGCAGCTCTTCGGATGTGACTATCCTCTTCTATCCCCTACCCTCTACCATTCCACCTACCGATCAACACCAGAGGAGGAAGTCAGACGTTCGCAGAGGTCCAGGAAGTGAAATTCCTGGAGAAGCACCTTCAAAGCTTGCTAATACCGCTCGGATTGTGTTAGTAATTGTGCATCATATCTAACGTTAGTGTACCAGTGTATCAATATAAGACCAGCTTCACATCTCCGAATAATGTGCTACCTTGTACCATTCGATTCCTGTTCCTAAATATGACCTGGAATTATATAAGTAATCACAATAATTAGTGACACTGCTGTGGTGAACCCCTTTTGGTGCATGCACTGCAAAATCCTTCCCAAGGAGATGAACTTTAAGAAATGAATTTTTTATACTGAATCTTACCTAAAATATAAATTTTATGCTACACAAAAATTAAAGGTAATTTTTTGGAACGGACTAATTCCGTTAGTACGTGTTCTTTGTAATGGGAATGTTTCCCCTTTTAAGCTCCGCCATCGTGGAGTCAGTCCCGCCGCCTTTTGTTGCCACCATCATCTGAGTGGCCGGCCCTGAAGGATTGCTCAGCCTTTCCTTGAGTAATTTTCTTTTTTCCTTGGAATCTCCACCTGGACACCGCTCTAGTTTTGGCACTGCCAATAGAGGGGTCTGTTCATCCTTCCCAGCAGGGGGTTCGGAAAATGGGTGGCACAGATATCTTTCACCCCTTTTGAAGTCCATCCTGCCTTGCTGAAAACCACTCTGGATCTTTGAACCATAATGGCTTATACTATGACTTTGTCACCCCATTGCTGCCATGTTCCTATGATTGAACCATAATGGCTATCCTACACTATGCTGACTGCATCTGCCCTTTGCAGCATATGTTCCTGGAGCTTAAAAGGGGAAACATTCCCATTACAAAGAACATGTACTAACAGAATTAGTCCATTCCATCTTTGTCTTTGTCCATGTTTGGGTGAGTGGACCCCCAGTGGAAGTGAATCCAGGGACCATAGGCTCCATTGTGCAAACATGAGTGAACCCAATGAAAGAATAGAGTGGAGACAGAGGGCCAGGAGCAAACATATCATGAATGTCACCAAAAGAATGTGGTTGAAGGACCCTCCGAGGATAAGGAGAGGGAAGACAGAGAAGCTGTGTCTTCAAAGAGCCACTGAATTGTCATACCATCATGGAGTCAGTCCTGCCACCTTTTGTCTCTTGCCATCATCATCTGAGTGGCTGGCCCTCAAGGATTGTTCAGCCTTTCCTTGAGTAATTTTCTTTTTCCTGCCATCCCACCTTTTCCTGCTCCTTTATTGCCCAAAAACTCGTAGTTTAGACTGAATTTTCATGTATTTATTATTAGTTTGGCATGCTATTGGGGTTTGCTCATGTCCCCATCAGCATGTTTTGGGCCCCTGGATTTGCTTCCACCAGAGGTCCACTCACCTAAACATGGACAAAGACAAAGATGGTTGAATTTAGTTTGTCATGTGAAAATACATCCAAAAAATGACCTTCTATCAGCATTTTGTGACTGCATAAACTGGGTCATTTAAGGCAATATTGAATGGAAATAATAGTTGACAATTACATGGACTTTTGTGAAGCCCAAATTATGACAGTTTGTATGCATTTTGGGAGGTGCTATTAAGATCTAAGTTCCAAGGGGGGGTGAGAAGATGTTTTTGGAGGGTTGAAAGGGTGAATCATACTAGTCAGGAGGTCCAACTCTACAAGACAAAGTGGAGCTTGGCTTCAATATATGTGTTGTGCCTTCACATGAACTGTTAGGGTGCTCCAGTATTCAAACAGAGCAGATAGTACAATGAAGACTAAAGACAATACTTAGCTCAATCAACCAGAGGGCTGAAATACTAAGGAGGATAGTCACAATTTATTGAATATACAAAGTTTTATGGAAAAGTCCTTATATTTTTAAGTGAGACTATTTCCTCTGGCTATGACTACATGTTTTAGGGATTTATATTTCATTATTCCAAAATTTCATCTTTAGAACTTGTACATATGCTCTTTTAAAATATGCACAGATGTCATGGTTATACAAGATTATCTGGGTTGTTACCTAATCTTTGGGATAAAATGCATTCTCTAGTATTTCTGTGACTTTTAAAATATACACAAATGTCATAGTTAAACAAGATTATCTAGGTTATGACTTAATCTTTGGGATGAGATGCATTCTCTAGTATCTCTGTGACTTTTAAAATATCCACAAATGTCATAATTAAACGAAATTATTTGGGTTATAATGTAATCTTTGGGATATGATGCATTCTCTTGTATACATGTTGTTAAGTTCTGAAAGAAGAATCCCCAGTGCCATGGGGTTTCTGGTAATTATTCTGAACACTTTCCAGGAATGTTCCATGGAGTCCCTGGGTAACAGTCCAGGGAGTTTCTGGGAATTAGTACAAGGAGTATCAGAATAATTACCAGAGGTACTGAGATGGACTTGGCTTCAGCTTATGTGCTGCGCCCTCACAAATATCCGTAGGGTGTCCTTAAATTTCGGGTGGGCGAAGACTAATCCTAATGAGTACCTTTCGGCGTGATACCGATCAGAATCGAAGGACAAGTCGAGCGTCGGGCCAAGGGGTCGGGGCCGGGAGTGGGCGAGCGCACGTGAAGGCAGATGGGGGGATTCTTAGTATGAGACTGATACAGGCGTATGAGGGTATTCTGAGTCGATATTCTGATTGCCTAGTGACTACAACTACAGCGGGTTCATATACAAGTAACAGGCGTCTGGAAAATACTAATGGGGAGAAGGGCGGAACACGGTATTAACAATAAGCTTGACTAGGAACAGGAAGTTTATGATTAGTTTGGAGGCCGATGATAACCGAGAGCGGGATTACGATAAAAGGAAATAGTTCAAGGACTACAAATATAGATAGACATATGCGAAACATAAGATTGAACGGATCAACATAATAAAGGGGACGTATCAAAGTTTGACCAGACAATACGAGTTATTTTGACGTGGGCGTAAACGGAGTTTGATCTTCGCGAAAACATTCGTCAGCTTCGGGGCCGATGGTTTCCGAGATGGTGACTTGAAACGTTGACAAGTGGCAATAACCTCAGGACTGATAGGGTTGCGACACGGTCGTAACACCATTGGCCTGCCGACATCCATCAGTTTCAGTTCTTAACAGTTCCTGTAACAATGGATGGGGCTGCATTACCATTACCACATATTCTTGAGCCTGTTCCACCTCTTCCTAGACCCCCTGGCCAGATGCCCAATTGATTAAGACAATGCATGGAAGCAACTACATTATCTGGGAAGGATGACTGTAAAGTGTTCAAAATGCAATGCACTACATTGGATGGCAGACATCACCACCCAATATAACTTGGTGTTTCCTCACAACTGGCCCCTATCTGCTTCTCTGCACCCCACCCTACAAAGTCAGATACTGTATAACGATGACCTTGAAGTTTGTGCTTAAGGATCTTCCATGACCTTATAATTGAACACTTGATACACCAGTCTGTTCAATACACTAACTTCAACTTTGAGCAAAGACAATCCATCATATAGGCAATATACTCTCCAACCCTTGTATGGTGTCAAAGAATAAATGAATAGTCATGTTAAGAACAGAAACTGATGGATGTCAGTTGGCCAATGGGGACCGATCAGAAGGACTTGGCTTCAGCTTATGTGCTGCACCCTTGCAAGTTACCATCAGGTGTCCTTAAATTTCGGGTGGGTGGAAACTAGTCCTGTTGAGTAAACCTCTTGGTAAACTACTGATTGGAAACCAAAGGATAAGTCAAGGGTTGGGTCGGAGAGTCAGAGACTGAGAGTCAGAGACTGAGAGTCAGAGATTAGAGGTTGAAGTCATAAATGTAGGTTGAATTGTAAATCAGATGGAGTCGGAATGTGGTGGTTGTGAATAGATAATGGAGTCGGAGATTAGGGGGGTATTGTTAGGATACACACACAGGCCAGGTCTCCGGAGAAACCCACGGGATATCCGGTAGGACTTGGCTTCAGCTTATAGGCTGCGCCCTCGCTAGATAGTGTTGTCCAATTTCAAACGGACGGACGGGGATCCCGGGGAGTCTGGGCGGGGTTCGTGGGTCGTAGGTCGTAAGTCGGGTCGTGGGTCATAAGTCGGAGGTCGTGGGTCGTGAGTCGAGTTGGTTGAGAGAGATAGATGTGCCGGAGCCCGTGGGCTCTGACTAGTGTGAGCGATGTGAATCAAGTAAGGTTTTAGAGCGGAAAATATTATTAGATTACTGGGGGGAATCTAAGTTAATTTTCTGACTGGATTGTATGTACAACATCTGCCAGTTTATATGGACCGTAGAATGCATGACATACCAAATCCAGTAATAATGAAACGAAACTAACAAAACATGAAACGGGAATAGTAAACACCAAATTGGTGTTAGGAATGGGACGGAACGGAGCGGAGTCCGAATCGTGACAAAGCATAACCCATAATGGGAAATGGAGCGGGAGCGGAGTCCTAAATCGTGACAGGTCATTTGACTAAAACGGGAACGGGGCTCGATTAGAGCGGTGACGGGATTCTAAGCGGGGACCAGTGACTGATGCGTGGGACGAAGACGGACATAGACAGAGATGGAGTCCGGGGGAAGTCCGGTGACTGATATGTGTCATAATGAGGTTGAACGTAACGAGTCTTGATGTAATGGAGTCCGGGTGGGAAATCCTATAAACAGATGATTGGTGCTTGTAGCGCGTGGGGGCGTACGGGTTAGTGCCCGGAGTCCGGCGGGATTGTCCGGTCGTAACAGGTATCTAAGTCGATATTCTGATTGTCTAGTAGTTACATTACAGCGGGTCTATATATGAGTTATTGGCATCTAGAAACTACTATCTAAGGGAAGAGCAGAAACACTATTTGACAAATAGACTTGACTAGAAACCAGAAGGTTACAATAAGATTGGAAGCTGAGATTAGCCG
The DNA here is from genome assembly GCA_015178975.1 of Hysterangium stoloniferum. NCBI lineage: Eukaryota > Fungi > Basidiomycota > Agaricomycetes > Hysterangiales > Hysterangiaceae > Hysterangium > Hysterangium stoloniferum. Next base: position 95,869 of record WHVD01000238.1, read on the forward strand.
AGAGCAGGATTATGAGAAAAGAGAATAGTCCATGGGCTACAAGTATATACGGGCATATGTGAAACATAGAGTAAAATGGATCATCATAATGAAAGGGGACATATCAAAGCATAACCAGATGGTATGAGTATATTTTGACAGGGGCATAAACGGGGTTTGATCGCTGTGAAGATATACATCAGTGTCGGTGTTCTGACAGTTGCTGAAATGATGACTTGATCAATAACTTGGAATGTCAATAGACTGTAGTATTCTCGGAGACCATCGGGTTGCGACACAGGTTACAACACGGTCATAACAAGTCACCACATCCTGAAAACAAGTAGAATCACCATGTTTTGATTACTGTTTCAGATTTGGCATCTAAACCTATATCTTCACATTGACCTTGGAGTTTCCAGCATTGATCATGGACTGATATTATTGTTATTTTACAAAATTTTGAACTTTGGAAACATTTTGCACTGCCTTAATCTACATATTTACTAAATGACTCATTTTATGCAGTCACAATATGCTGATAAAAGGTTTTTTTTTTGGGTATATTTTGTATACTACAATTGTGTTGTAGTAAGGGGCTATCGCATGCTCACGATCACAAGAGCAACAAAGACCATTACAATATACCACAGGGCTACAAGGCACTGATTGTCTCTCGCAGCCATTTCTCAATCACTCATTACATTTCTCCGATATTGTTCACCCCTCAATTTCCACCCTTAAACTTCGTATAAGAACCATCGACGTTATTACCTTATACCTCAGTCGATACACGCTGCGCATCGACTGAGGTACGTTACCCCCGTCTCTATTCTACTGCCAACAGTGTTAACTCATTATTATTTCCGTGATAGATATTATACTTGTTATAGGTACTTCGTACGACATAGTCGATACACGCTGCGCGTCGACTGAGATATTATACTTGTTATAAATTGTGAAACTAGATTTGATATTTACTGACAAACTAAATCCAACCTAAAGGTTGTTGAAGTAACGGCATTACGTAAGCTAGCTGGAACACAGTGTAGGGCAACTGTATAGTTGCATTACGCTTATGGATGCTATATAGTTATATGACCAAATGCGTAATCTCTTAGTGGAGTTATCACTCACTAAGAGTTCTTATTAGAACTGTGCATTTTGCGTTAACAAAGGTTACCATTAATTCACTTATGTATGACCCAAAATGTCTATTTTAAGCAAGATTGATTTCTCATATCGTAAGGAAGTGCCTCAAAGAGCAAAGCACCCCAGGGGTGGGTGGGACCTTGCTGTTGACGTGAAAATGAACCTGGTGTTGGATAACACCGTAGAAATCCCATCACCATATATGGGCAAACAATAATACAATAGGATCGAAACAACAAAGGAACTATGCATGAAAGCATATCCTATTGTTCTTTTGTGTTTCATACCTTTCCTTGTTCTACCTATTGTCCGTCTTACTTATTGTTTACTTCTGGTATATATGTAGTAGCTAGAACGTCTCTATACCTCAGTCCGTTATACACTAATACGAGACTGAGGTAAGTCGCTTTACTTATACCGTTACTGCAGTATACTCATGTATTATAGATTACTATTAGGTATCTATCACAGTCCGTTATACACTAATACGAGACTGAGATTACTATTAGGTCTTACATTCTAACAGGTTATGGGCCTATACTTTAAGTAGGACCAATACTATTTTTACCTATGGCCACTCCGACTTCCGCAGATGCTCTTGCACCTTCCGTTCCCCTTGTTCGAACGAATATTACTTACACTGGACCCAAACTTGACAAACTAAAATCAAATTACCGTCCTTGGCTTCGTGCCACAGACCTCTTTATCACCCTCACTGGGCTTTCTGGCTATATCGATGGTACAGTTCCTGAACCCGATAGCACCGAACCTCGTGCCAAGGCCAACTGGCTGGCAAACAGCTCCTTAGCTGCTGCACTCATTATCTCCACTGTTGAGACATCTGAGCAGGATTATCTTGATCGCAAGTTGGGTGCCAGAGCTTGTTGGGAGACTATCCGGCAACGACACCAGAGTGAGGGACCTATTCGTCAGGTGCAATTACTACAGGAGGCCCTCACCACTCGCTGTACCCGGTCTACTCCCTTACCCGTAACTGCCGAGAAAATTTGTTCTCTGATCGATAGAGCTTACGAAATGGGTGCTATCTCTCAGGATTTATTGAAATGCATTGCCCTTTTAGGTTCTCTTGGAAATGATTTTAGCAATGTGCGGTCTATCGTCACTCGGGATATTTCTGCCTCCACCGACTCTACTCCTTTCACTTCCACTCAACTGCGTGTCTATTTGGACAGTGAACAGAATCTTCTTAACTCGGATAAGACGCATCCTATCGACTCTGTTGCCTTGTCCGCTCAATCCAAATCAAGTTCTATAATCTGTTCCAATTGCAAACGTGCTTACCATGAGTTAGAGTTCTGTATCCGTCCTGGTGGGGGAATGGCAGGTAAGACTCTCGATGAATCCAAGCAGGCTCGCCGTCTTGCCCGTGGCTCCAAGTCAAATAGTTCAAACTCACCTACCATTAGCCCTGGTTCCAAATCGAGCGGTTCAACTATAACTGCCATTAGTTCTACTCCTGCACCCACTGCACCAAAGGTTCCCATTAAGTTGCAAGGTGCTGACGGTAAAATCTACATTGTCAACATGGACTCATCGGACTTCTCCTCTTCGGACATCCCTACTGCCAATGTCGCTTTTTCCTCTAACTCCATCTCATTACCCCCCCCTTCGATATCTTTGTCACCACAAGACACTATTGAGTATGATGGATGGCTTGTCATTGAGGAGGAGTTAAAAACGAATATCGACTGGTCCAAACATAGCCAATCTACCATGGCAGCTATTAATACAACTGACATCATTCCTGTATCCTCCCCTACTCGCACACCTATCTCCAATGACTCGCATCCATTCTGGATGGATAGTGGTGCCTCCATTCATATATCTCCTGACCGAACTGACTTCCTAACCTTGAAAGCCGTTACCCCTCGCTCTGTTAAAGGCTTGGGTGGCTCCTCTGTATGGGCGATTGGCATTGGGGATATCAAATTACGGATAGGTCGAGGCACACATATACTATTACAAAATGTTTTATATATTCCAGATGCCACCGTACGATTAATTTCAATCCACTGCCTCACAAAAGACTCGAATGTCATTGCACATTTTGATGACGCCTCCTGCTGGCTTAGCACAAAGTCGTCTGGAACAATTATAGCTCGAGGAAACTTACTTCCACAAAAACACCTTTATTCTCTGAACCTTTACTCAGCCCAAACTGAACACGCTCTCATTGCTCATCGCGCACCTACCATTGAATCGTGGCACCGTCGACTTGGCCATGCGAACTATCAAGCTATTCATGATATGTTCCATTCTGGCCTCATCCAAGGTACGACAGCCCCCAACCCCTCCATCACTCCCACTAAATGTGACGCCTGTATTCTTGGTAAACAGACTAAGACATCTATTCCAAAAACACGTGAAGAGGGGCAAGGGCATAGAGCGACAAGGCGATTAGAGAAAGTATGGATAGATTTGTCTGGACCTAGTCCTGTCACCTCGCGAACTGGCAATAACTACGTCATGAATATCGTAGACGACTATTCAAGTTACTGTTGGACAATCTTACTAAAACTTAAGAGTGATGCTTTCTCGCAACTTCAAATTTGGGAACGTGCACGGGAAGTTGAAATGGGGTCAAAGGTTGGAATTTACCGGACAGATAATGGAGAACTTAAAAGCCATGAAATGATTCGTTGGTTAGCCTCTAGAGGGACTGATCATCAATTCACAGCTCCATACACATCAGCACACATTGGACGTGTTGAACGATTGCACCGCACCTTAATGGGCAAGGCTAGAACTATGCGCATTTACGCTGGACTACCTACATATTTGTGGGACGAATTTTATCTTACTGCAGCTCATTTGCATGTCAAAACAACTACCAAATCCCTGATAGGCAAAACACCCTGGGAATCGTGGTATGGCAGAAAACCGGACTATTCTTACATGCGGGAGATCGGGTGCCGTGCATTCGTCTTAATTCAAAACAGGGTTAACCCAAAGATTTATGAGCGATCCATTGAGTGCATTTTAATTGGATACGATGACAAATCTAAGACATACAGGTGCTACGACCCAAAAACACGACTAATCTACAGTTCCTATCATGTTCGATTTCTCGAAAGCCATGATGGTCACCCACGCCTACCACTATCACCTCCCATAGTCCAAATTTAGAATCAGATCTGATCCCTCCTTCTCAGGATCACTACTCTACCAGCATCCCTCTCGAACTTCCTGATCTGAATCCTACCTTGCCAATACAAGAAATTCCTCCCATTCAGGACATTGGCGAATCATCAGATCTACCCCTTCGACGTTCCAATAGGACCCACAGCTGGCCAACCTACTTCAACTGCTCGACTTGATCGTGCTGTTCAGGAATCCAAGATAGTGCTGAGCGTTTACGATTACAACGACAGGAACGCTTGACTGCCATCAACGAATTACATACTACTGCTCCTACATCAACACCACCTGTTGACAATGATGAGTTACAGCGTGTTTTGTTATCCCTTCAATGCGGCTCTGACCTACCAAACGAGATGTCACCTTAGCCGCTTTAACTGATACACTTGGCATTGATCCGTTAACATGCAATGATGAACCACAAACTTGGGCGGAAGCCCTCCATTCTGGAGATGCCTCTCGATGGCGGGTTGGTTACCAGGAGGAGTTGGACTCACTCAAACAAATGGGTGTATATAAATTGGTTCCCCGGTCTGAAGTTCCCCAGGGATGCAAGATCCGAAAAGGACGTCCTGTATTTCGCATTAAACGAGATGAGTCTGGCCGAGCCATTCGTTGGAAGGTGCGATTGGTCTTTAAAGGGTTTGAGCAAATATATGGTAAGGATTATCATAAAACGACCTCACCGACTGCACGCATGGAATCCTGGCGTATTTTGCTGCACATTGCCGCTACTCTCGGTTGGGACGCACAACAAATCGACATCAAAACCGCTTTTCTTTATGGTCTCCTACCTGATGATGAGGTGCAATATATGTCACAACCAGAAGGATTTGAGGAACCTGGCAAAGAAGATTATGTTTGGATGATAGTTCGGGGCCTATACGGCATGAAACAAAGCGGCCGAATATGGAACAAAACCATGAACGAACAAATGTTAAGTTGGGGTTTCACTCGCCTTACATCAGAATCTTGCATTTATTATAGACAGACTACTACTGGAATCATCATTGCTGCCGTACATGTGGACGATTTCCTCTCTATTGCCAGTTCTGCTGCCGAGAATAACACCTTTAAGGATCAGATGCGTCATGTGTGGACCATTTCCGACCTTGGCTCTGTCCACTTTGTTGTTGGAATTGCCGTGGAATGGGATCGGCCAAATCATTCTGTTTACCTTTCCCAAACTGCCCTTATCGACAAAATTATACGTCAATTTGGCCAAGACACTTCCACCGCTGTTTCTACACCTATGGATCATAGTTTGAAACTTCGCAGATTCGACCGTACTTCACTATCAACAATCGAGGTTGACGACCTACTCAAAATCCCATATCGATCTCTTGTTGGCTGTTTACTTTATTTAGCCATTTCCACACGTCCTGACATTTCTTTTGCTGTACAACAACTCTCACAGTTTCTTGACTCTTATTCTACACCGCATTGGCATGCTGCCATTCGAGTTGTTCGGTATCTCAAAGGCACACGAAACCTTAAGCTATGCCTGGGTGGTTCCAATAAAATTGAACTCACCGGGTATACAGATTCTGATTGGGCCAATTGTCTTGACACTCGACGCAGCATTAGCGGTTATGCCTTTACTCTGGGATCTGGCCTTATCTCATGGGCCACAAAGAAGCAAAAGACTGTCGCTGCCTCTTCCTGTGAGGCTGAATATGTTGCTGCTTTCGAAACTGTCAAGGAGGCTAGCTGGCTTCGCGCATTATTCACCGGGATTCACTTTCCTTGTCCTGCATCCACCGCTATCTTTTGCGACAACAACGCCGCTATCTCTTTATCTGAAGACCCCCTCTTGCATTCCCGGGTCAAACATATCGATATTAAATACCATTTCCTCCGCGAGCGGGTCCATACTGGTGACGTTATCTTGCATTATGTCAATACTGCGAATAATCTTGCCGATATTTTTACCAAAGCACTGGAACCTTCCAAATTCACTTATCTCCGTAATTTACTAGGTCTTCGATAACTGGATTTCCATGCGAGGAGGAGTATCTACGGTGAGGAGGAGTGTTGGATAACACCGTAGAAATCCCATCACCATATATGGGCAAACAATAATACAATAGGATCGAAACAACAAAGGAACTATGCATGAAAGCATATCCTATTGTTCTTTTGTGTTTCATACCTTTCCTTGTTCTACCTATTGTCCGTCTTACTTATTGTTTACTTCTGGTATATATGTAGTAGCTAGAACGTCTC
>WHVD01000239.1:0-102010 GCA_015178975.1 Hysterangium stoloniferum
CCTATTATCATCTATATCCGACAACGATAAGCTCTATCAGCCTTGTTCGCACACGTAGAGTACACAACCACAAATCGGATCCGGAATGACATTGACAGATCGCACAAGATACATCAGCCGGGAACGGTGGCTTAACAGATAGACCACTTGTCCAATAGGAATATTGAGGAATTTCTCTAGGCGCGCTATCCTCGGAGTGGCTTTCATTGAGGTAGCCTATCATGTACGTCGTTCGACCTACCATTACAATTTACAAATCTTCTATTGTCTGCTGACGAAAAATATTTGTTGGTTGCGACATTGAGTTGGCAACAATAATATTCTTTGAACGAACAATGCCAGAGGGGCGTTTTTCCCAAGCCACTTTCCGGCTGAACTATACAAATTTCAACAATGGTAATATCGACGTAACAATCTCAACATATTCCCCTGCGATAAGCTCGTTTATTTTAGTCATGAATACCTTGTGAGACCATCAAGCTATGGAATAGCTATCGAAGGTTGCACACAAATACCCACCAATATGCAAGTCACTTCTAGGTATGATTTACTAGCACAGCTCCTGATTGCCAATGGGTTCACCGGTCATATAATGCGGCAAATGTAAGAGTGGTAGCAGGGATGGGTATGTAGGCAGGAAATTGTCAATATGAATCGTCGTTGGATTCTCGATGGCATCCAACGGAACAGAGAATGCAAATAATATAAGAGCGAAGGGCTGAGTAAGCGTAGTCATTTTTAGAGAAATTTGGCCGAAGACGCTTTGATCATGTCGTCGGGTTGGGTACTATTGTAATGTGATGATGCCACTGGCATGGATCAAATACTGCAAATGAGGATCCCTATTACGGTACCTAGAATTCTAGTAGTCATCATAGATCGGGGGATGAATCATAGGTGTGGCATCTCAAACTAAGTCCATAATTGCCCTGAAATGCAGGTATTATGCGCATCAGCACTCATTCTTTCTTAGAGGTGATCAATCAACGCAGACTTGTCAAATTCATATCACAGTGAGGACCGTTAGCCATGTATCCCAGGCAGATTTAATTATTTCCGGCATTTCACAGCAAACAATAGGTGTAGCGTTATTGCACCGATGTCAGCGACGTTATGCAGTGACAAAGAAATTCATCTTAATCATAAGGTTGTGAATATCACCATGACTCAGACCAGAGATTTATATTCGGATCTAGTTGATGGCCACATTGTGTTTTGAATACAATGTGCCCTGTAAGTCTCCGAGATCATTCAAAGGACCAATACAGAAATACATATTAGTGCGTACACATTCAACAGGCTATAAAGGATTCAATCGACCATCAGACATCAATAATGAACTGTTCAGTCACTGTTACATAACTGTAATGTCCAGAGAGAGATAGTGTTTCTATGTCAGAAGGCAGTTTGAATTTGTGAATCCATTGGCAGCCACAAGTTGAAGTTACACCTAGTGTTCTGTTGGTTCGTATTGGGAGGAAATATATCTATATTAATCCCCAACCGTAGCCATTACAACGAGAGTATTTTTTTCCATTTAGCCGCACGAGGGAACCGAGAAACAAACTCTGTGACGTCCCAATTCTACCTCTTGAAGGTGGCACAAGAGGGAAGTCGGGCAACCAGCGCAGGCTTGTTTTTACAATATACACAAGCTATTTAGTACAAGATAAAGACAACGGGAAAAAGGCAAAAAGAGCAGATAAAAGAGGTATGAGGGGTTCCTTGGGCTAAACAAAATAGTACATCTCGTCAGTAGTACATCGTCAGTTCTTCGAGGTATAAACTGCAAGCGTTCTGAAGTCAATTGCGTCCAGATAGTCTAGTCTGTACAAAGGTCAGTCACGGATAGAATAAAGCACGATGGCTTCTCACAAAATAATCCTAGAGCAGATCATCCGGAACGGATAGAGGAATGAGACTGAATGGTAAATAAGTTGGTTGGACACAATGGCTAACGGCTGAGTATAAACGAGAGTTCGTGACAGTGAATTGAGGGACCAACAACTCACACTTTTGTCGCTTGCAAGGAATTAATATCCGTTCTGACTGGTATATAAGGATGTGAACGATTTGAACTGTCTTTTGTCCTGGAATGACGTCTGGTCTGTAACAATAAGCGGTGTTAGAGACAGTGATATAAAGAAATAATACTGTACATACACCAGTCATTACGGATTGATCCATCGTTATTCGTTTCACGACACTCCATGGATCCAGGACGTCTGGGAGAAAGTGGCCAGCAAGCCTCATAATCAACAAAGTGTGTTGGAAGAGTGGAATCAGGGCTTACATTTGCACATCCAGTCGCACTTCCTCATCGTGGCCCGTACCGTCTCACAACACAGGATCATAAACGATCTGACTTACTGACTTCTTAGACACCAAGCTGTGCAATGTAGGTTAACGACGTAGGTGGGAGTTACGATGGAAGCGACGGGCTTACTATATCCTCAAACACGAAAATTAGCCTTCAGAGCCCCACCTCAAAATAAGAAAGGGACGAAATAAGATGCACACATTAAAAATGAAGAAATAAAGACAAAGAGAGAGAGAGAGAGAGAAGAGAAGAGAAAGCTGAGAAGGATAGGGAACTCCTTTATTTGTGCCTCTTCCCACCCTTTTTTGTCACCGGCACCGGTTTAGCCTTGCGCAGGCTCGGAGCTGGTGTAGGGGGGGGGGGAGTTCGTCCTGGAGGTGCTCGGACGCAGGCGGTGGCGATAGCGGCAGCGGAGACGGAGACAGAGGCGGCGCGACTGCACTCTGGGGCGGTTGGGACAACCCTTCCGATATCTCGTTATGAAAACTCGGATCTGGTGTAGGGAGTTGGAGTTCGGCCTGGAGGTCCTCGGACGCAGGCGGTGGCGGCAGCGGAGACGGAAGCAAAGGCGGCGCGCCCGCACTCTGAAGCGGTTCATGAGATAATTCTTCCGAGATTTCGTGATGAAACTCACCAGTGGGACAAACAGCGACGGTGCAGCGACCCTCTCCATCACTGGTAATGGATGTGAGAAGTATGTCGATGCCGGCCGAGAAGTCTATATTTTTATTAACAGAAATCAATTTTTATGTCTTTCGGGAGAAAGCTTTATCAAAGTAACTTACCAAGGCCGAAAGGTCCAAGGTAGGGCGTTTTTTTTGGGGAGTGCCACTAGCATGCCTCATATTGCTACGCCTTCTTCCAGGTCCAGTCATATCCGCAGCAGCTTGCTCGGCAGAGGAAGTGGTCGGTAATACAAACGCCGAGTTTTGGCTTCCATTCACGATCCTTTGCTTTACGGGAACGTTAATAACATGGTCACGACCGGCTATGTGAAATTTCACTCACAAGTTCCTCCACACTAGCCGGAAAAGTGTCCTTGTCCTTCTCGTGCTTATCTTTCTCATCCTGAACCTTTTGCTCGGATTGAAGCCTGCGCGACACGAGATATGATAATGACAAAATAATCAAACCGAAGCAATACCTACTCAGGATGGTCCATCTGATCCGAGGAGTCTTCAACCTTTGTAATAGACACCACGGAAGAGTCGTTGGTAGGCTTGAAGGAGTCAAACTGCTGCTTGCGCGCATTAGCGCCATGTTAACGGAGAGCTACACACATGTTGACTTACAGGAGTCTCCATTTTATTCAGGAACAAATCCATGGCTTCCACGAGACCCCCAACACTGAAACGTGATAAGATGGTGAATATTAAATTTGGGCGTGAAGGACACCTACGGAATAGACTTCTGCCCATCGTCAGACCTGTTGACTTGTGATTATATTGCTGTCTCTTGGGATAGAAGTGAATAAACGTTACCTTATCAGCGTCTCAGGTCTCTTGTCACCACTGAGTTGTGCAGACGCCGGAATCAATCCTGCTATATGGAACGCAAATGTTAGTACTTCATAATGAAAAGGAAGTCGAATTAGCCACCTTCTGCGGCTTGCTGTTCATAAATCCTGTCATCATTTACCAAAGTCGTGTCACCACTGTCAAAAGACGAGTCGGCCTGACATGGTACGTCGGAGTCAACGGATGCAGTTATCGGGAGCGTCGCCGATGGTGCCACAGGCATGTCTGCAATGATCGTGCGTTCGGATAAGTTGTGATGAAAATCATAGGAAATATTGATGCACAACGAACCAAATGCCTCGACCTGAAGATCTTTCTCACCGCATGTGACCGGAATACCGCCTACGGAGATGTCTACCCCCGCGTTAGCCGATGTCGTATCACCACTGTCTAGGGGGGAGTTGGCCTGACTTGAAAAGTCGTGATGAGCCTATGTACTTGGTAAAAACGTCACTGGTGGAGCCGCAGGGAGGGAGAGAGGAATGGGATTGACAGCGTGATCTTCAAAAGTAATAATATTTTAAAGTAAGTGTACGATAAAAATGATGAAATATGCTGCACGAACCTGGAACCGCATCACTGGATCTGTCATGGTGCTGAACGTGACCCTTCTGCACAGTGCCGTTAATATCCGCCGTATGTTCTGCATTCATGGCATCCAAGGACTTTGCTGGGTTGACCTGTGCGTGACCGCTGCGGTCATTCGCAGCGGGTGCACCACTACTCCTGACCGGAACACCCACATCGGCAGCATTGAGTGTTGTTACTGCCGCCATAGGAAGCTTCGCGTCTTTGTTCTCTGACCCCGTCCTTAACTCCACCGACGTGGTGACGGCAAGTGATGGGGAAGATGAAATGGTCACGGTCACTGGGACGGATGACGCGATGACAACGACAGCTATCTGTTTAAATAGTAGTCTTCCCAGACGTCGCAGCAAGACATGTACAATGACAGTGAGTACCATGAATGCAATCACGCAACACACAAATGTAAGAAATGCGGTGCGAAACGCCGAAACATGGCTGGATTAATTCAGAATCAATCAGCAAACATTAAGTATACGTGAGTGCCTAAAATCTCACCGTCTCTTGAGCTCAGGACAGACAGTCTCCTCGATGTGTTTGACCAACACAGTTGGGAACTGGGCGACGAGTAAGCTCCTCTTTCCCATGTAATCGTTGAGCGTAATCATTGTCCCAAGGCTTTCAGTCGCGAGGGGATACAATCTGTCAAAAAGAACACTTGCATGAGCACGAGATAATATTTATGGAAAGAGGAACTGTGACTCACACATCGCCATAACAGACAACATGCAACGAGCGTGTGAGGGTATTATCGGGAAGCAGGCGAACCGACCTCCTTGCCTCATTAAGATCAAGGCCGAAATCGAAGAGAAACCTACACGCAGTGAACATGCTGGAGAAGATGTTGTACCTCACATCAGTGTCGATACCAGGAAGCCTCCCCTCCAACGCGATGGACAATCCCGTCATCTTGTCCAAAAACCCAAGTTGCCATGCTGCAATCAAGTGGCGGAGAAGAAGAGAGAACAACGACCGAGAGACCAGAAGGGATGTTGTGGCGAAGGAGGCCCTATGGCGAATGTAAGTATAAGTGGCGGTGGCGGTGGAGAAGGAATGGGAAAAATGCTTACGGCGTTGATAGAACAATATCTGTCAACATCATAGACAATATGGCCCCAATGCGAGGAGTCAATGACTCGATGAGGCCGACCCCCAACATATATTTGTGAGAAAAAGTGCCACCACGATCCCGATGAGGACCGCGGCGGGTTTGATGGAACGCAAAGGATCCATCGATTTGTGGAAGAGGTGGAGGCGGTTTGTAAGATAGGTTTAATGGGGGGTGATACTGGTTCAGAGTAGGTGGAGAATAAGGCTGCACCTGTGACCCATGTTATAGCTCCGTGAGCCCAATGAAAGAATGGAGCAGAGGCACAGAGGGCTGGGAGCGAACATATCACAAATGCAGTTGAAGGATCCTGCCAGGATGAATGCTCGATCACTTGATGGCAGAGCTTAAAAGGGGAAACATTCTTATTACAAAAAATATCTATGAATGGAATTAGTCCGCTCCAGTATGCTAAGGCATCTCTGAGAATATTTTCACTATTTTAGGAAATTTATTTGATCAGTTATAAAACATTTAATGGGAATTATCAAAACATTGGGACAGTTTGTCACCCACTGTCCCCTCTACTAGCTCCCAGTCTCATTCTCCCCTTCTCATTATCAACGATCCTGCTGATACTCAAAGCACTGGCTCATAGTATTACACCCATCAACCATTAAAAGAGTTTCATACTAAGATTGGGGACCAGGTGGTGGGCTATCTAACCAGATATGAGCAAATGAGCATGTAGGTTATGAATAAAGTAGACTGTCCATGACCTAACTGATTGCATGATTTCACAATGGCATTAAATAATATAGATAGTGAGATAGTGAGAAGGTGGTGTGCTCCGTGATGTGCACCGTGGAAATTACAATGTATAGCTTTTACTCCTTTTTTTCGGGGTTTTTTTACAGACTAGTGCTTGGAATAAATTTATGTCTACCTAATTATAAGTTGGATTATGTGAGCTAGTCAATTATAGTGTTGAAATAATCTGGCGCTGCTCTCAAGACAAATTAACTTTCCGTTTGAGAGAGTGAGAGGACATTAACCCGTTACAAATTGATGAGGGGAATATTACCCAGTAAACCGGTTGCAAATACGGTCAAACACCCTCGAATGCTTTCGAGCCCCTTACAGCTCGCAAACCTAAATCCTCAATATCTAATATAAAGCTTTGTGCTTGGAATCCAAATTAAAATTGGTGTTTGGTCGTCGACCGGTTGGGCATGCGGCAGACGACTATGTAATAACACCGCTTCACCACAGCGCCCTCTGATAGGAGCTCGGAACCGTGGCGGCCGTGGAGTCACCAGCACTAAACTTAATGTAAGAGAAGAACAGGTGAGACAACACATATTAAGTTTCCATGAAGGCAGGTTTTTGACACCTCAAACATATGACATTTCGTATTCAGACATAGACTCAACCGCGATCTTTGATATCTGTTGCTATTATAAAACAGGCCATTTTAACAAGGAATATTTAAAAATTCCTATTTGGACACATCTGATTGAACTGAAAATATTCGGCGGTTTACTGTAACAGGGCGGTCGGCCTTTATCATGAGAAGAGATCGTTTGAACAGCCACCAGTAACGATGTCAACAACATCTCAATAGTGAGGCAGAGGCAGCTGTGCGGCCTTCACTGGTGCTGTATGAACTGAACTGTTCCGCATAGCATGATTATTTTGGTAGACTGGAGATCACGGATATATAGGAGGACGTGGAGAGACGTATAATGTATTGAACCTATTAGTCATGGCAATGTTCTCCAAAGATAAAGGACCTTACCACAGGAGCGTGCTAGAACATTCCATTTAGAGTTTTGAGGGGTTGACTGTAAAATCCGGTAGGAGGAATGTTGGATATGGACGATGTTGCCACCCATTTCCGACTTTACTTAATATCCACGCATGCAATATTCCAGGAGAAGCTCATTTCTCTTCCATAACTTTATCTTAGCTTGTAATCCTCTTCTACATGTAGTCCATCTGCTATTTCACATATCCCACAGCAGTTAAGACCTGTATTTACACATGATACAGTGCACCATAGCTGCACTAGCACTTCCAGCATCTTAATTGATCTCTCTCTCTCTCAGTCAGGGAACATGTTCAAGGTAATATATAAGTGACATTCACACAAGTTAGATACCATCCCCACACATGTTGGGTTTAGAGAGCCACCCTGCCCCACAAAGTGTTTGTATGAGGCCATTGTTTGTCAAGAAGTGCCAGTCATGCCCTGTCACCCAAATAGTGTGATTTTTACCTCAACATAACCCTTTCTCAGCATGACAAAATGCCCCAGTTCTATGAAATATATGGAGGCTCCACTACACAAGGCCCGAATGCCTGACGTTCAGTGCAGATTGTCGTTATTGAATTGAAAAAGACAGACAATAGTTTGGGGAGCGCAACATGGATAACACGCATATATCGTGTCAAACGTCTTACAAAGATGGATGTCGTCTTTTCATGTTTCATCGACCTACTACTGAAGGCCACGATCCTTCAGGTCTCTCAAGGTATCACAATTCCGAATGAAACCACCTTGCATTTCTGCATTAATAGACTGATGACCTGTTCGGCGGGCTGCCGCTAACAACGAATGTAAGTACAACCGACAACACATGGTGTAAAGTCACTTTATACTTACGACCTATACCTACAGCGGGGCTTACAACTTCAAAGAGCCCTACACTCTATGCGAAGTATAATCAAGCTCGAGAGGTTTCTTGTTGTCCAGAGACAGGGGATGAACGGACCCATCTTGAGCATCCCTGTCATAATGCATCCGACAATGTTCCCGATGTTGGGTGTACCGTACCAGAAAGCGCGGTACACATACCCTGGTCCTATTCTTGCCATCAAGCCGGGAATCTTATGTTAGAATATTGCAAGCTGTTGAAAGTGCTCACAGTCTGACTACACTCAGCTATTTAGTACTGTACAGTAGCTTAGTCATCACATGTATTTAGGTAGTGTCACAACCGTCACATGTCACATATTGTCACAAACATTCAAAGGTAACTTTTGACAACTCTTCGACCTATCAAATTCAACTTGACAAAACTGAACATTATTCGACACCATCGAATCTCTTTCGACTTGTCTCATTTCGACTTGTCTCATTTCGACTTGTCTCATTTCGACTTGTCTCATTTCGACTTGTCTCATTTCGACTTGTCTCATTTCGACTTGTCTCATTTCGACTTGTCTCATTTCGACTTGTCTCATTTCGACTTGTCTCATTTCGACTTGTCTCATTTCGACTTGTCTCATTTCGACTTGTCTCATTTCGACTTGTCTCATTTCGACTTGTCTCATTTCGACTTGTCTCATTTCGACTTGTCTCATTTCGACGTCATATATGATTTCATAATTAGTTCATAACATAGTCATAATGATATGACGAAAAGCATAAAAGGGCTACGAAAGGAGCGAGGGAAGTCAGTCAAAATATCTGTATATTAGTGATATTAGTAATCTATCTTGTCGTAACTTCTTCGACAAATACTTCCGTGAGTTCTCATGACTGGTAAAAGCCTCTTACTTCATTGACAGGGCGAATATATACTTCGTCGAATGAGGCTTTCGAGTTCGATTAATAGAATATTATTCAACTTTTTCGAAGAATAATTGATTCGTGACAGGTAGGGACTTTGTCATCCCCTCACCCACAAAATCCCATTGCATATTCTTACAGGTTATGGGCCCCGCCAGTTGCCTCTAATTTGCTTATTGACTGCTGCTATATCTAAACTACACCCCTTTGTCATTGTCAACATTGCTGCTCCTATTTCGAAAATTTTTGTTGGCCCAATGAGAGGTGAACTTACAAAGTGTGGTATTGGGACTAAAGATACTGTGGAGTGGCAGTGGTATACGGAACATGGTTTATTGGGAATGGACTCACAGATTGTTGTACCTGTTCCAAGTACATCTATGGGTTTGATGAAGACAACAACATTCAACTTCGAGTTCTGCAAACTGACCTTTGCAAAGTAGCCCTGTTGTCCCACGAGTGGCCAGGCTGAAGTATTCTGTTATTTGTAGGGACTAGGAGTTGTGAGCAGGGCTCTGCAGTCTAGCATGTGAAATCTGGGAGGTTAGGAGGATGTGTACTAGGAATTGTGAGCTGAAGGTACCATTCGACGCTAACGTAGCGGAGGTGTGGTCTGGGAGGTTGGGGGAATGCAGTCTAGGAGCAAGGGTCACTCCAAGGTTCGATTCAATGCCAAAAGTACCAGATGGATTGCATCTAGTCAGCGCAGCGGGTGTCTTTGATTTTCGGATGGATTGCATCTAGTGGGTGCAGGTGTATTTTTTCGATTTCGGATGGATTTTCAGACAGATTTTTGGACAAGTTTTTGGACAAGTTTTTGGACAAGTTTTTGGACAGGTTTTGTGTCAAGTCAGCACAGGCGTACGTTCGAATTTTGGATGTGTTTTGGACGGGTTTTGCATCGACTGGGTGTATTTTTCTTATATTGAAAAGGGTTTATATTCTTGGTGGGTACATATGGATTTCCTACACGTTCTCAACAACATGCAAAGTGGGCGTGTTAGAATATTGCAAGGTGTTGAGAGTGCTCACAGTCTGACTACACTCAGCTATTTAGTACTGGACAGTAGCTTAGTCATCACATGTATTTAGGTAGGGACTTTGTCATCCCCTCACCCACGAAATCCCATTGCATATTCATACATCTCAAACCACAACAACCTGTCACCAACACGCTTTAGCGTTCCCTCGGCGCTTATGTGCAAAGGGCTTCTAGGTGAGGAAGATGGTACAACGGGAACTCAAGAAGTCCCTCGTTCTATGCCGAGGTCATATTGGCAGCTTCGTTTTGAGAACATCATCGCTATGGTAGCACCAACCACGCTACATATTCCCACAGACAACTTGGAGGTCTATTCTCCCCATCTGTACGGTGACCTTCAAACGAATCGGATCATCGCCAGTAGATTGTGGTCTGTATGCTCGGTCCATGTGCAAAATATCAGATTACGAGGATGGTTTTTTGGTTCCCTTGATAAACCAGTTCAAGTCGGGTGGAGGTTGAAGATGCTTCTTTGGGAGTTTGCAGAAGCAGTTGGAGAGGTAGGTATAAGCAATTTGGGGTGATAGAAATAATTTCAACTCACTTGTATCATTATATTATATCCAATGCGGTCTTATAGGGCAGCTCGATGGAAGGTCAAGGAATGATTGCAAGCATAGAAGACACCGGTCCATTCAAGGAGACGCAAAGTCCATCCCTGATGCGTACGATGAAGCACCCACGACAATTTTCTGCTGGTTGAGAATTGATTTAAGGATGCAAGGACAAGGAGTTGGATCAAAGATGACGAAAAACATTTCTGGCGAGTTGCGTATGGGTCGAAGCCTGGCATGTCTCTCGGAGAGCACAAGGCAGAAGCTCAACAACGCATTCTTCACTTTTTTTCCGGATAGAAGTATTGAATGCAAGGTCGTACATATTAGCCCATACAAAATACACCAACGATGCGCTGCACAGCTGCGTGCAGGATGTTACTGATTGGAGGTGCGGCCCATTCAAATAATTCTATTGATAAGGGGAAAGAGCTTCAGCGATCCATTTTCAATGAGAGAGTAGGTGGTCTAGGACTCACCGCGGGTCTTCTGGACGCCAGTCCTTTGGGCCGAGTATTGTCAGCAGTACTACAGGGATGAGCCTCTGAATCCCTACTCGATAAATGGGCAACGTGGCGCCATAAAGCCTTCTCAGAATATACGAATCCACAATCTATCGAAAGTAAAAGCAGTGTGCAAAGAGGTGTTATAGTGAGGATCCCGCTAACATTTGGACCCATGGTGCAATCGCAGAAGTCCATGGCATGACCAAGTGGTTACAAAAGGCGACTCCTGAGGCCAAAGAGCGTGACAGGGCCATGTTCCACTTAATGGCCGACAAGTCAATTCGCGGAGCATTACTGAGCACCTGCGATACTGCATCGGCCGTGGATTGGATGGCTGAATACGAATCGAAGGAGACGTTGACTGCCAAACCCGCGATGAGACCCAGTTGGAGTGAGGCTTGATACTTCCAAAATCATGATATGCGCATGCGTAAGGTTACAATTGAACGCGTGACTTTCTAACACAGGGACTAAAGGAATGATGCATCCCTTTTAGGCAGCAGAGGACTAACAGTCATCGGGCAGCAGTCGACGTTGACTTTGACGAGCTTCACAGCTCTGTCAATAAACTGGTGTAGTATTTCCACGCAACTGAAAGTAAAAATTAGCTTTCAGTTGGCTGGATGTAGGTTAAATTTTAAGTGTTCCACACTGACACTAAACTTCGAACTCCAAAGATGCTAAAACCTTCTACCCATAGACTTTAACGCTGAGAGCGGTATTCCACAGTATATAAAGAGTTCTCGACAAGGAAGTCTCTCATAAAACCATAAGATGCTAATAACACGTCTCGCCGTCATATTTGCCATCGCATTGCTTGCGATGGTGCTATTACCTGAGGGTCACTGATAAAATCGCTGTGCATTAGCCGAGTCACCATCTCAGTGACGATACATTCGCCGAGTCTGAATAAGAAACTTCCCAAAAAATATAAAATACCTTGCCATATGCCTCCAAAGTCGCCATTACAGTTTCGACCCACTTTCAAGAATACCCATTTTTCAGGGCAAAAACAAAATGCTATCGCTGCGATTTATGGTCTGCTTGATGTCTGCACTGTATGCATTTTCCAGGTCTTCCACGCCAGACGATGCGTGCGACCGAGATTGCATGACCACGACGATGGCGCCCTCTACACACAGATGTTGGACGCGTAACCATACCCAATAAAAAGTAAATGGATAAATGGCTGGGGTCTTCCTATGGCTGCCAACCCAGATGGTGGTCATTCCAGCAGGTGGTAAGGAGATTGTGAGTCTTCAATACTCGCTTAATATTCTCCCTATCAAGTAATAATCTACAGGGGTTACTTTATGGTAGAGAGTTCTAATATTTCTCTGAATATGGGGAGTATGAAATACACAGAGGCTTGATAATATGGCTACTAGAGTTATGCGGTGGGGTGGATTCTTCCTTTTGAAGTGTAAAATATGAGATGGCTCCCTGCCGTAGTATGACTATAGCTGTACTCGAACGTCAGTGTAGGGATTGTTAATTAGTCACGCACACTTGATTTATTCTGCTTTATTGCAGTCCCTTTGATGATATGTTTTGGATCGCAATTGGTAACCTACCTGTGTTACATTACAATAAGCCTAGTTCGAGGCACCGCAGCCTGGACTGATTCTTTGCACCGCCTGGTTCAACAGAAAACTAAGGCTCCATTATCGAAGGTGGCTTCCCAATTTTCGCGTCTCCGATATGTTGTACCTCCGCTATGACATCTTGCTTGGTCATCTTCTGGAATGCAACCGATTAATCCTTGAGCCTTGTGCTTACACGACACTTATTGCAGAGGGATACTCTGTCACCCCCATTGCTTCCAGTGTCTGGGCATCCAGTGCTGCCCCGCTTGTCAATTTCACACCGTGGCAGTGATAAGCCGTGCTTCGGGTTTTGTAAATTTAATACATGACAGGCTGACGGGATTGGTGTTTAATCCCGCACACATGATTATATGAGATAGGGGTGGTATTGGTGTTTAATGTCAGCAGGCTCCGATATCACTGGCTGTCATGAACTCCAACGGTTCTGATCGATCTTTTCATCAATGTGGCGCCGGCGCTCAGGCTGAACATCTTAATTAAATGTTTATGTAATGATCCAATTAAAACATCGTACCACCAATAGGAACCAGCAAGCAATCAAAATGGCATTCACACAGAGCTTGGATGAAGGCCGCATACTCCTTAGTGCTCTTCAGAAAGCCATCTGAGTCAGTGCTGCATGTAGAATGACGAAGACAAAGCTCCCTCCACCAACCATGCATGTGCATTCTTTGGGATTTTTCCTGTCTCTGCTGATACTCGTACTTTGCAACCCACCCTAGAGCTGTGCAGTCCCACACTGATGACACATCCATCGGTCTCGACAGTTGTACATCTACAGCTACCGATACTAGTATTGTTGGTGAGCCGAGACCTGGATCTACAAAACCAACGTGGTAACAAGGCAGCCAAAACAAGTCCATCAAATCTGACTGTTAAAACAACAGAATATCCCGATGTAGATCGCTCTTTCCTTTTTTTTCTCACGCTCAGATGCCACGGTCCTATCACCTATCAGCACAATATTAAAGCTTCCATGCATGGGTATGAACTGTCGTCTATCATATGCCACTACCCAGTCTATTATTTGATGTAAGGATACCCAATTTCGCTTAATTATCATATGCTTCAATGATTTACCGTTACAACTTACGTGTCGCTAATTGAACGAATGAACCACACTTAGGTCTCTATACGTATTTCACTAAATATTCAAGATACTTTAAGCTGATATTAATATCTCAAGCTCACACTGCATAAATTTGGGCGGATTCCCCATTATATTAAATAGGGAAACCTTAGTCAAGTACCCCTTACGCAGGAGCACGGCCTTCATCATATTTAAATCTGAGAATTCGTTCGTTGTTGGCAGAACGCGAGAAATACCAATGCCTGTTGACAGGAGTACTTCCCAGACAGAAACGCCGTCTGTCGTGTCGCACTATAAATCAGACAAGTTGTCGTTAGTGCCGTGTATAGAACCTCTCACAAAACGCATCCTCAAACAACTAGCTCTCAGACAGTCTATTATCATACCATGACTTTGCTGCCATTCATCATCCCCGTGCTTTTGGCGGTTTTGGTCTTAAGCAGACCCACCAAGCACAATGATATTGAACAGACAACACCGAACCTGGTCATTATCAATGATAATTCTGCTACTAAAAGCACTGCCGCCTATTATTATGACCACGAACCGCATTTATTAAGAGAGGTTCCTGATTTAACGGGAGGACCAGGCAGTGGGCCCTCTGACGGTAACCCGGTACGTTATACTTCAAATGGACCTAAGCCATTCTATTGATAATTTAATGTAAAAAGTGAGAAGAGAGTATTGATATTGACAAAGGCACTGATGAGGATATATATTTCATTCAAATTGCAATGTCATGCGTATATTTTGGGGGTGTAGACTCCCTAAACATAGATTGGAATGTAATTGTTTCACAATTATAAGTTTGATCGATTATTGAGTCGACTATAAGACTTTGTGGAATCCAAGTTCGAGTTGACGTGTTGGTGGCCGACCTACCGGATCCATGGCCGAAGTGGCGCAGCACCATTGGTTCATAGTTTGCCAGTCATCAGAGAGCGGCTTTGCTACTTATCCTAAATTGTTAATGCTCCGTAAAATAAAATAAAATAAAGAAAAAAAATGAACTTCGTATGACACTCAAGAAATTAGTGCAAAGTAAGGATCGTCCATATTAGAATAATCCGAGACCACAACGCTTTCGAAGACTTGTGTGTCCCTAGATTTGGAAGCTGTATACTCATGCTTAGAATTAGCTAGTAATGACTCAAGATAAATCTGTGGTGATATGAGGAAGTAGCAAGATGATTCCTGTTGGAGTCTGTCTCAGATGATTGATTCTGAGATTGAATTAAGTAAATTTGGGTATGCATATAAAGGTCATGTAGTTAGCGTCATGCAATAGTGTGCTTTTCCCTTATACATTAAGACTCTCAAAATATTCAACAATTCCATTTGAGAAGGTATGTTTTTGAAAGAATTTCACCGTCATACACTAAGCTTGTATATTAACTAAACCTTCTTTTCACACTCCATTCTTAAACTAGCTTCGACTCACCAGGTGCACTTTAACACTGCGTCGTCTGGTCGAAGAGCAGTTTGGGGAGTGAATAGAGAACAAGATAGGTCGTCGTGCAGTTTATTTTGCAGTGCGTATTTAAATTGGCATGAAATAATGAAATGAAGGTTACTAGTATTTCGCATACTGCCTGTCCTGACGCCACAATGGTGATGGGGATTTCTCTATGCGGCTAAGATGTTTGTGGAGAGGGGGCTGACCAGTCCTGAGCTGTACTAGGGTATCTGCTCCATCGGTATACTTACCGGGGATGTACCCAGGTACTGACAACACACCCACTAATATTGTCCTGCCAATACTAGATATTTTCGCAAGTGTCTAGGGGAATTTCAACGACACAGTTACAGCTACTGATCTTGATTTCGCTGAGAGAAGTCTAAGACTTGGATCTACTGAAAGGAATCAAGTGATATCGGAGTGGGGCTGCTAGTTCCACAACTGAATGGTTTTTACAGGACGGGCGCACTCACTCTTTAATAAACATCATAATCCCACATTTTTAGCTCTTTATTTTATGACTAAATATCCCATAAATCAATGTTGCGTGAGTCTTTCTAAGCAGCAGAGCGTACCATATTTTTGGACCCATTCTATTCACTAAGGAAAATTGCACATAATGAAGAGATACCGTCTATGCCAAGGGAAGCTTGGAGATCTGATGTTCAGACTTCATCCGGGCGATAACTAAGAAAAATCTTAGTCGGAAACTCCTTGATAAGAAGCACAGTCTGTTGAAATAATCGGTACAGTTGTTGTTGGCAGGGGGTGGGACATCATATATGCCTTTTGAACACTGCCCAACAACCACTACGTATCACAGCAATGCTGATATAAGTATAAGTCAGAGATCACCCTTTAGTGCAAGGCATAAAACTTCTCACAGACGCATCCTCGAGCAACTAGCTCTTGGACAGACTACTCACATATCATGACTTTGCTGCCTCATTATCCCCACACTTTTAGTGGTGGTCTCAAGCAGACTTCTCCAGGACAATCATATCGAGCATGCAACACCGACACTGGTCATTATCAACGATCCCCCTACTACTCAAAGCACTCCCGCTTATTATTACGATCCTGGTTCAGTAAAGAAGGTTGTTGACACTGATGGTATTGGAGGACCAGGTGGTGGGGTGACTAACGAGCCATAAAGACGGGCATGTAGGTATCATTAAAGTTGACGTCCATGACCTGGCTGATTGTGCCACAAAGTGATCGAAGAATATCCATAAGGAGAAGGCAGTGGGGGGATAATGGTGATGTAGATTTTCTAGAGATTTTTTGGAATAAAATCATCAGTTGGGATGATGTTATTTAGTCCAGTATACTGTTGAAGTAATCTGGAGGTATTCTCAAGACCAAATAACTTTCCGTTTGACAGAGTGAAGGGACGGTAACTCAAGCCTACTATAAGTGTTTGGCATGGGTGTAAGCCTGGCCACCTTACCACATATGCCACCATTCCCAACCACTCTCTTTGTTCGACTACTCAAGCATTCCTTGTGCCACCACTCAATTATCCTTGACCATTGTTCTCCCATAGACCTTTATTCTCCCTTTCCTGCCACATCTTCTTTGTCTTCAGACACCTTTTGTTACCACAAGCTTATTGTTCCAATCAGATATAAATATACATTCCACAGTGATAAGAGGGGAATCTTTTTGACCATAAAATCCTTTCCCACTCTTCCCTAGGGAGCCTCACATTCATCTTGTATCATACTGCTATTAAAATAAAGAAAACTTAGTCCTGTCCGTGTTGACCGAGTGAGGCTGATAACAACAGCCTTTCAATGGGATAGTTGGGACTGAAGATACTCTAGGCTTCTATGTCACCGATCTGTCTGGCAAAGGCCGAATTCTCCAACTTATCATTTCATCAATTGGCAATTACGACCATCAGATAGCTTTACATATAAATATTACCTCACACTGCTCCAGGAAGGTGGAACGAACGGTATAAATTGTAGTAAATTAACATAATTAAATTATAATCCTGGATCAGACAGATAGGATTAGGCGTGGGGTACTCGTGCTTCTATTACCATGTAACACCGCCTCACCACAACACCGTGTGATGAGGTTTCGGCGCTGTGGCGGCCATGGGGTCAACGGCCTCACTAAAAACTCAACCGCGATTTTTTAATAACAGTTGCCGTCAAAATTGGCCCATTTACTACGGAACGTTCCTGATACTTCACACTGAAACTAAACTTCGAACTCCCAAGATATTAAAACACCAGTTTCTACCCACACACTTAAACGCTGAGAACGGTATTCCACAATGTATAAAGAGTTCCCCCGACAATCAACTCTCTCATAACATCATAAGATGCTACCAACATCTCTCGCCGTCCTATTTTCAATTGCATTACTTGCGCCCACACTGGCTGCTGCTGCCTCGCGGCCCGACTCCCCTCCTTTGCCACGCTCAGGAGGCAGAATTGGTACTGATATGATCGGCGGCCCTGGGACCGGAGTTTAACTGTGCTGGAAGTAAGTTGAATAAGCATTCTTTCCGACTAAGTATCCTAATAAACAAACTTCTATGGCTAGTTTGGGCCCATCTCCCCTACGCCAACTCCTGCCGATGGGAGATAATATTAAAGTTTGTAAGTTCAGAATACGCTTGGCTCGGTTTGGGTACTAAGAACGCGTTGCAAACGTATGAAGTGTGTAGTACAAGTACCTAGTTTAAGTACCTACTACCGGTAATACGATACCCGGTTACCCATCAATCACATGTTACTTTGTTCGCAAACCCAAAAAATCTAATAGATAGGGGACGGGTAGTGGCTGTTAAATTTGATGATGAAACACACCTTTTTATAGGGGGAGTCCACCAATTATTGCAACTTTTCATATGAAGATGCTAATTGTGGACCATGTATTTGGAGGTTAATGTGTGTCAGAACCACTATACACCTCCCAGAGCATCCAACCTATATTGTCAGGAGGTGCTACACTAACTGACACAAGATATTGAGACACAAAGTACTTTTATTACAAGCTTATTAAACCCTTGTATATTGTGTATTGCAATAGAGTCAACTCATACTATTTTTAATAGTGGCTACAAATCGTTAAATTACATTTATATAAGCTAGATATTGAAATTTGTTTGGAGGAATTGGTCGCTATAGGCAATATCATTGTCGTTGTCGAGTTTTGAATAGCACTTGGTTTCACATTGGTGTTTTCTTCTCAGTTGCCTTGTGCGGCTAGAAGAAAAAAACCAATAGATATACCCTCTTTTTAATGGCTACTATCCAGAGTAATATAGACATATTTTCTCCTGATACGAACCAAAAGAACACTACGATGCGCGACCGAGATTGCATCCCATGGCTGGCAACTTAGATGGTGGTCATTCCAGCGGGTGGTAAGGAGATTGTGACTCTTCAATACTAGCTTAATATTCTCCATACCAAGAAATAACCCACAGGAGGTACTTTATGGTAGAGAGTTCTACGCTACTAGTAGAGTTATGCGGTGGGGTGGATTCTTCGTTTTGAAGTGTAAATTATGAGATGGCTCCCTGTCATAGTAAGACTATAGCTGCACTCAGAAGGTCGAGTAGGCATGATTAATTAGTCACGCACACTTGATTTATTCTGCTTTATTGCAGTCCCTTTGATGATATGTTTTGAATCGCAATAGGTAACCTACCTGTGTTACATTACAATAAGCCTAGTTCGAGGCGCCGCAGTCTGGACTGATTCTTTGCACCGCCTGGTTCAACAAGAAAACTAAGGCTCCGTTATCGAAGGTGGCTTCCCAATTTTTGCGTCTCCGATGTGTTGTACCTCCGCTATGACATCTTGCTCATCTTCTGAAATACAACCGAATAATCCTTGAGTCTTGTACTTACATGACACTTATTGCAACATTGAGGGATACTCTGTCACCCCCATTGCTTCCAGTGTCTGCACATCCAGTGCTGCCCCGCTTGTCAATTTCGCACCAGATGACAGTGGTAAAGTCGTGCTTCGGGTTTGGTAAATTTAATACCTGACAGGCTGACGGGCTTGGTGTTTAATCCCGTACACATGATCGTATGAGATAGGGGTGGTATTGATGTTTAATGTCAGCAGGCTCCGATATCACTGGCTGTCATGAACCCACAACGGTTCTGATTGATCTTTTCATCAATATCAATTGTGGCGCCGGCGCTCAGGCTGAACACCTTAATTTTAAATGTTTAATGATCCAATTAAAGCATCGTACCACCAATAGGAACCAGCAAGCAATCAACATGACATTCACACAGACCTAATTTCGCTTAATCTTCACATGCCCCAATGGTTTACCGTTTCAATTTACGTGTCGCTAATTGAACAAATGAGCCACACTTAGGTCTCTCTACGTATTTTACTAATATTCAAGATACTTTAGGCTGATATCACCAATATCTCAAGCTCACACTGGATAAATTTGGGTAGATTCCCCATTATATTAAATAAGGAAACCTTGTCAAGTCCCCCTTAAACAGGAGCACGGCCTTCATGATATTGGAATCTGAGCATTCGTTTGTTGTTGGCAGAACGCGAGAAAGACCAATGCCTGTTAACACGTTACACAGGAGTACTTCCCACACAGAAGCGCCGCCTGTCGTGTCGCACTATAAGTCAGGCAAGCTGTCGTTAGTGCCGTGTATAGAACCTCTCGCAAAACGTATTCTCAAACAACCAGCTCTTGGACAGACTATTATCATACCATGGCTTTGCTGCTATTCATCATCCCCGTGCTTTTGGCGGTTTTGGTCATAAGCAGACCCACCAAGCACAATGATATGGAACAGACACCACCTAACCTGATCATTATCAAGGATAATGCTGCTACGCAAAGCACTACCGCCTATTATTATGACCACGAACCGCATTTATTAAGAGAGGATCCTGATTTTACGGGAGGACCAGGTCCTGGGCCCTCTGACACTAAACGGGTACGTTATACTTCAGATGGATGACCTAAGCCATTATTTTATTGATAATTTAATGTAAAAAGTGATCAGAGAGTATTGATATTGACAAAGGCATTTATGAAGATATATATTTCATTCAAATTGCAATGTCATGCGTATATTTTGGGGGGTGTAGAATTACTAAACATAGCTTGGAATGTAATTGTCTCACAATTATAAGTTGGATCGACTATTGAGTCGATAAGACTTTGCGCTTGGAATCCAAGTTCGAGTTGACGTGTTGGTCGCCGACCTACCGGATCCATGGCTGAAGTGGCGCAGCACCATTAGTTCATAATTTGCCAGCCATCAGACAGCGGCTCGGCTACTTATCCTAACTTGCTAACGCTCCGCAAAAAAAAAAAAAAGAACTTCGTATGACACTCAATAAATTAGTGCAAAGAAAGAATGATCGTCCATATTAGAACAATCAGAGACCACAACGCTTTCGCAAACTTTGTGTGTCTAGATTCGGAAGCTGTATACTCATGTTAGCATTACTTAGTAATTACTTAAGACAAATATGTGGTGATATGAGGAAGTAGCAAGATGATTCCATTTGAGATTGGGCTGAAGGTATGTTTTTGAAAGGAATGTCACATTCGGACGCAGATTCAACCAGGTTCTCTGCCGCTGTCATACAATAAGCTTGTCTATTAACTAGACCTTGTAACAAATATGCTCAGTCTACACGAACAGGCGGTTCGACTATATTTGTTACATGTAACAAATACACTATGATACGTCTTTTGGTAAGGTTATCATAACTGGAGATGTGAAGATAGTAACTATTAAAAATAGTATGAGTTGGCTTATTGTAATATACAATCTACAAGTGGGTAATAGACTTGTAATAATAGTACTTGTTTGTCAATCAATGTGTCAGTTAGTGAATCACCTTCTGACATGATAGGTAGGATGCTAGTTTAGGTGTACACTGGTTCTGGCATGCATTAACCTCAGAAAACATGGTCCACAATTAGCATCCTCCTATGAAAAAGTGTGGAAATGGGTGAACCGCCCCTAGGAAAAGGGTGGTTTCATCACCAATTCCAACAGTAACTTACCTCAGTTGACACAAAAAGGTGGCTCAACTGAGGTATAGGGCTGTGACTATGGTAGCTAAATAAGTTTCAGCTAATATAAGGTCAAACATTGGTATATGTGTTTTAAGGTACAGCACAGCTTGATGTGGTCATATCAGCTTGATGTAGAATTGAGCAGTACTACTTAGCATGGTCATTGTAAGGCTGTTGGTATCAGCCTCACTCAGTCAACACAGACAGGACTAAGTTTTCTTGATTTTTAAATATCAGTAGGATACAAGGTTAATGAAAGGTTCCCCAGGGAAGAGTGGGGAAAGGATTAATGGTTGAACAGAAGATTGATTCTATCACTATAGGATATGGGTTTTTATATCATCAAGGTGAATGTGGTGGGAGAACAAAGAACCACATGATCAGGCACAAGGGTGCTACTTAACAATCAAGTGGTGGAACAATGAGTGGTTGATGGGAGATCGAAATAGTAAATATCACATAACCGGCTTAAACCTCGGCTGCTAATTCTCCACCGGCCCCTCCACTCGAGAGTATTCGCATCACCAGGCCCCATCTCACCATTCTACACTTTGAACCTGCAAGTTCAACAATGTACACTATGTACTCTGCCCCCTACTTTCCTTGTGGTTGGTTTCCTTTATACAACAAACACATATGTAATTACATCATGTCCATTCCTGTTCTGATCCTTTCACCTACTTCCAGCACAGTGACATCCCCAGTGTTCCCCTGATGTTCACCATCAGTCCGTATTAAAGTAAACTGCAAGCCTGGGGAGCAAGTTGAATGACTCTCTATGTAGGGCAGAGAATGCGACTTAGATAGAGCGGTGTAGAGATAAACCGATGCTATAACTAGGCTTCCAGTTGAGGTTTCTACTCCTCAACTGGGGCTAACTATATACTATATTACATGGTTAGTGCATGGGTCTGTGCTCACAAGGAACTCGGAACTCCGTCACTAAACTAATAATACTATCACGGAAGTCCATGAACCGGTGATAACCTAAGCAGTCACAATACAAGGTATGAGGTCATACTAATAGATGATACCTCATATTCCAACAGTCCGTACCTTGGCTACAAACCTTTCCACAAGACCATCTTCCCCATTCCTCTGGCACAAGCTTCTCTGATTTCTCCTTCAGCTCTGTCCAGAACCCTGGAAATGTCATTGAACCTTAACCCTTGTGAAGTTTTCAGAGGGGGGAGGGGTGTAAGCCTGGCCACCTTACCACATACGTCATCACCAACCTGTGATTTCATTGGTGCGGATTGGCGAGCTTGTAAGAGGCCGGAAAGGGTCGTGAGCATCCTGGCATAATGTACATTACAAGACCACCTTAAATCGTGGGCTTGCCACTGGAGGACAGAGGAATACATCCGGTAATGCTGGGACTGGAGGTCGAACAGATGAAATACTGAAGTGTGAACACGTCTGAGAAGGTGGTTTTGATGCCCTGTGGGCCAGCATTGGGCAGGATTGTTTTGACGGAGAGACTGTCCTGATGGGCAATGGGTGGTATGCAAGAAGAGCGGTGAAACCTGAAGTATTGACACTTGTTGTACTGGGACAGATGTGGGAAACAAAATAATTGTGGTGGTGGCCTAAGAATGACAAGGAGCGTACAAGGTTGATTGTTCTGGAGAGATTTCGTTCCTTTGCATTTTCTTACCATCCAAGCATATGCTGGGATAGTTTCAGGGGTAGCATTGAATTTGGTGTGTGTGAGGGTGCAGGAAAGTTCATTTGGATCAAGGGTGACTTGGCAGCAGCTATCAAGTGTCTTTACACGTTCTTGGGTGAAATGCGCAGGACTAGGAAGATGAGATGGTTTAGGGTTGAATGCATTGATATGCAACAGACATGCTTGAGCTGGTGGGCGAAGAAGGCATGTGTGGCATTGACATGGAAGAGTTAGAGGTTTGATCAGATGAGACACTGTAAGAACTGTCTGATGGGATGAGGGAGAATGAATCTTTTTCGGTGTCCAGTATGACAAGGCATAATCCAGAGCAGGGAGGAGAATCATTATTCATGAGGTCGATAAAAATGGTCTCCCATTTGATGTGAGTGTTTGGACCACCTGGTTGGCAATGGAGCGGGTTTGACTTGGATGGGATGGTTGGTCGATTTCATCAGGTTTCTCTTCACTGAACTTCATGTATTGATGACAGGCCACAGACCAACATTGATGGACTATTGGGGTGTATCGTCAGTGGTAAGCATTGGACATTCTTTCAGTTTGCTGACCTTGACTTCAAACCCTAGCCATCGACTAGCCATGAGTTCGATCCTTGTTTAATGCACCAGCTATAGGTTGGCTTGGTTTGGTTTGTGGCATTACTAACTTCTTGGCTTGTTTTGTCAGTGAGGCCTTCCTTGAAGAGTGTAGTTTACATTTGAAGGGTTGTGTATTCAGTGTCAGCTTTGGTTTCAGTTTCTGAGGGCTCCGATGCAGTCGGGTTGGCTGATGTGGTTGTGGCATCTGTGAAGAGATTGACAAGGAGAGGAGGTATTCCAAGCTGAGGTCTCCTTCTTGTTTCCGATCAAGTGAGCAGTGGCATCAGTGTAGATGGTGACCGAGGCATAGGAGGATATCTGAAAACTATTAAGTATACCAAATTCTAATATACTCTAAAGGTCATTTAAACATCTGGGATGTGATTCAAACATAATTTGGTTTTTAAAACTTTCAAAAAGTTTTAAACTCTCTCATACATTACAAACTAAAGAATCTTTCCAGACACAAGTAGACAATAAAAAAAATTAGTAGTTTGAAACATTAATACTTTTAAAAAATAGATACCTTTAGATAGTCCATTTCATGCATATGTATATTATTGGCACCTCTAAATACATGTATTACTTCAGAATGGATCTGTCAATCTGAAACAGATTTCTACTTGATTCAACATACCCAGAATATATAGGGGGTTTTACTTAATAAAGACAGCTGTGGTATGAAAAATTTCCAATAATATTTTACATATTTTATATGGAAATAACTACGTTACAACTTTTAAAAAACAAAGTACTAATAAAAGTATTAGTAGGCATCTGTAAAAGGAAGGAAATTATATACAATGGAATTTGTTAAATAACTATGGGTTGTATAAGATGTAATATGGAGAACTATTTCTGATGGTTGTTTTTTGATGACATAATTGTTTCAGAATAGATATCACTATTTAAAGATGGAGTTTTGTAAAAATAAGACTTTTATTAGTAAATATTTGAGATTATAGTAATTATAAACACCCTCCATAGTGGATATAGTGGTGTGGTAATGCCAATGGATGTGGTGGCAATGGTAGTGGGTGGCAGTGGTAGTGCAGTAATGCCTATGGATGTGGTGGCAATGGTAGTGGGTGGCAGTGGTAGTGCAGTAATGCCTATGGATGTAGTGGCAGTGGTAGTGAGCGGCAGTGGTAGTGGTTATGGTAGTGGTTACGGTGATGGTAGCAGTAGTGGTAGTAGTGGTCACTGTTAGCACTTACAGATGTAGTGGTGCAGTAATGGTAGTGGTAGCGGTAGTTGTGGTCGCTGTTGGCACTTACAGATGTAGTGGTGCGGTAGTGGTAACAGTTGAAATGCTGGGTATGTTGTTGATGAATGCTGTAATGCTAGACTATGATTGGTGTGTGGCGGTGAATAAAATGCAGGGTGATGCAGGTGTTGCTTGGACATCTCAACTTAAACTTGAGGCACTGAATGATGGTGGAGAGGTTGGGATAGAGCACCATCTTTCGACCATAGGTTTGGGTGATGCTTGGGATGATGAGGTTGGAGTTGATGGCATGATACGAGAGATTGTGTGGATATTTCTATCTATGATGTTATGATGGAATTTTTCCATTTGTGATGTGATGGAGGGAGAGAATTATTGGATATCGCTGTCTACCTACAAGTCCTCTACATCTCACAGATTCTTCCTCATTTCTCCTATCTTGTCATGTGAAGAATCGGTCAATGCAAGCAGTGTTGATGCATGCTGTTTGGGCAAGCGATGAAATCTATGAGGACCTTGACAAGCGACGATGCAAACTGCAAGCGAGGCAGAGACAAGGACAAGGATAGTGAGGACGGTGGTGAAAAACTGCATTGTAGGTTTCTACTTTTCCTTGGATGTACGTTGCATATGGTTGTGCATATTGAGCTTCGTTGTTCGCTTTGGTACTGCAAGCTGATGGTGGAATAGACACGGTAATGCATGAGAGGTCACGAACAGGCAGCAGGTATCCATTGAAGTATTGTGAACTGACATTGAAATCAATGCCGACTGAAGTTGCTAGCAGGTTCTGGGTGCATGGAAGGTGTTGAATGTGGTGCAAAGGATGCAGCTCCGATAAGATAATGGAGCAGATGCAGCTGTGTCCCGAAATGGAGTTGGTTCAACATTGAAGGGTGTTGGGACATTGATGGGTGGCAGATGCAATACCAGCCCTGCAATGTGCTGAGTGGTGGACAGATGTGAACAGATGCAATGATGCGCTGAAGTGGAGTGACGGTCATTGAAAGGAATGTTGAAGGGTGGCAGATGTGATACGTGCTGTAGTGGGTAGAGGCAGCGATGTGTTGTAGTGGGACAGACACGAAGCACAAGGAGTTCAACAAGGAGAGGAGGTAGTCCGAGTTGGGCTCTCCTTCTGTCTCCAAGCGAGCGAGTAATGGTGTAGACGGAAGGTGAGATATAAGAGTAGTATGCAGTAGTAGCCTCTTTTCTTCATCTGTCAGTTGTGATAGTGACGAGGCCTCGAGGTGAGAGGAGCACGTTCAGTGTCTGTATCAGTATCACTTTCTGAAGAGTGCAAGTCGGCGATAATGGGCATTGAGGTAGAGGGTGGTGTAAGTGTGGTGTCTGAGAAGGAGTCTACGAGGAGAGGAGGTAGTCCAAGGTGGCGTCTCCTTCTCGTTTCCTGGCAGGTAAGTAATGGTGTTGGTGTGT
This sequence comes from Hysterangium stoloniferum, assembly GCA_015178975.1. Taxonomy (NCBI): domain Eukaryota; kingdom Fungi; phylum Basidiomycota; class Agaricomycetes; order Hysterangiales; family Hysterangiaceae; genus Hysterangium; species Hysterangium stoloniferum. Next base: position 26,278 of record WHVD01000239.1, read on the forward strand.
CGGTTAAGCGAGGCAGGATGGACGGTTCACGGGTGTGGGCCAAGCATGGGACAGTTCAATTGGTTCAACAATAACATTGTATAACCAATAGACAGTGACAAGTGCAATACTGGCAGCAAGTGTGTGTGTGATTATGAGTGCAACTGCAACTGTGACATGAAGTTGAAGTTATGATTATGAGGCATTTCAAAATGGCAGTTGATGACAATGACAAAGATGGTGACTTGTATGTGCAATAACTTGAAGGTGTTGAATGTGGGTGAAATCAACACAATGATAAACTACGGTTGTGAGAGTTGAATGAGGATGTTGGATGGAAAAATGAATGGATGTGAACGAGTCGAAGGTGAGGTGTTTGCCTTGTCAGAAAAGCAAAGTTGATGTCAAAAAAAAAGTGTAAGGCTGTTGGTATCAGCCTCACTCAGTCAACACAGACAGGACTAAGTTTTCTGTATTTTTAAATATCAGTAGGATACAAGGTGAATGCGAGGTTCCCTAGGGAAGAGTGGGGAAAGGATTAATGGTCAAATAGAAGATTGATTCTATCACTATAGGATATGGGTTTTTATATTGTCAAGGTGAATGTGGTGGGAGAACAAAGAACTGCATGATCAGGCACAAGGGTGCTACTTAACAATCAAGTGGCAGAACAATGAGTGGTTGATGGGAGAGGTTGGTGATGATGTATGTGGTAAGGTGGCCAGGCTTACAGTCGTGTAGGCTTGACATTGACTAGGGCACACAAGTCTGTTTCAACACTCCCCCTGACTCAGCACACTCTTGCAAAGTTGGAATGCAACACAATGTTTGTTGAAAAGCACTCCAGTCAATGGTTTTGTGAACATGTCGGCAAGGTTGTCAGTGGATGGTATATGGTATACTTCTGTGTCTCCTTCTTCAACACATCCCCATATGTAGTGGTATTGTATGTCAATATGTTTGACTCATGTGTTGTGCTTTGTGTTTTTAGTTAGGAGGACTGCCCCTGAATTATTGTTGTAAAGAACAGCTAGCTTCTGTTGTGGGAAGCCAACTTCATCCATTGCTGCATACATCCATAGTATCTATTTCATGCCTCATGTGAGTGCCATGTATGTATTCCAATTCTGTCATGGACAAGGCTACTGTCAGTTGATACTTTGAACACCAAGTGGTAGATCCCCCTGCCTGAATGAATACATACCTGGAACAAGATCAATGTGTGTTGATGTCCCCTGCATAGTTGGCATCAATATATCCAACTGGGATGAGATTCCTGTATGAACTGCTGTAAGTAATACCATAATTGAGCATCCACTTGATGTAATGGAGGAAATGAGTCAATGTGTTCCAATGCACCTTTCCTGGGTTTGAAGCAAATTTGCTAAGTGTGGAAACTGCATATGAAAGGTCTGGTTGTGTTGTGATTTGTGTGTACATGATTGACCCCAGTATCTCACAATAGGGTTTGTCAGAAATAAAAGTGCGATCCTCAATTGTTTGGGGTGGCTGTTCCTTGGTCGACATGATACCCAGTGGTAATGGTGTGGTATGGGAGTTTGATTCTGCCATTCTGAAGCATTCGAGGATGCATTCAAGGTATGCACATTGTGATATCCTAATGGTTCCTTGTTCCCTGTTTCAGTCAATCTGTATCCCTAGGACTAAGTTCACATCCCCCAGGTCCTTTGTTTTGTAAGTCCAGCCTACCTCTTCTTTTGCATCTTTAGCTTCGTCTTTTGAGGTTGAGATCCCAGTGGTATTGTTGGTCTAAGTGCTTGTAATGATGGTGTTGCCATTTGAATGTCGAGAATGTACTGACAGATCAGCCTTTGACCAATAGTAACCCAACTTACTCATCTCTTTATCCAAAGGCCCCCACCAATTGTTTGCCCCATCTATCATACTGTATAGTGTCTTTTCCAATTGCCCAACCTTCCCTTCCTCCTTCACCCTGTCAGGTAGTTCGATATATATTGTGGCTTGAGGGATGGAATTGAGGTATGCTGCAATGTAGTCAATCTGCCACATTTCCATGTTGGTGGCAGTGGCAATAGCTAGGTTCATTTGTCATACCTTACAACTGAGGCATACATTTTGAAGAAGTCGATGCCAAGGATTTTCATGAAGCCTTTGGCAATGAGGTGCACCTTACACATGGTGAGTTCACCATTGCCATTGTATTTGTTTGCAAAGGTCCATCAGGTGTTTATTAGTCTGGTGTCATTAGGGCAATCCACTACCATCCAAACCCCATGTTTCTTCATCGCTGCCAATTCTTTGTCTATTGGACCCCCCCTCACTGTATGTATTGGGGAGCCAGATGTTTGTTGGGTCTGGGATTGTTTTGGTATCTGTATGAAAGGCTCTGACTTGGTCATGATCAGTTGTATATGTCTTATCATCTGCCCATGGCTCTCGGGCAGCTTTAGCATTTTGTATATTGTTTTCTGAAGTTATCAAGTCCTTGAGTGCCTTGTTGGTACTGGGACACACACAGTGAGTGGCATGGTGCAGGTTCTGTGGCAGTTAGTTCAGGGGCAGGTGGGGGAATGTTAGTTGGGACTGCATGGCCATGCACTGGTGCTAGTCCTCTGTGAGGCTCATCTGGTCTCTTGCTGATTGGTGTATCGAGTGTAACATGGTCAGTGTTAGTCATCCCCCCCTCACTTGGCACATCATTCAGCATTTTGTGACTGCAGGTTTCTTTGAAAATGATGTTGTGAGAGCAGAAAATGAAACAGGTTTCAGGGTCATAAATTCAGTAAGTGTCACGTCCAAAGTGCCCTATGTGTATCCCTTTGATTTATCATGGATCAAGTTTACTCAGTCTGCCTCCAGCTTCGACTGGGATCTTAGCATAGGCGACACATCCAAGTGGTCATAGGTGTGAGATATTTGGTTTTCTTCCATACCACACCTCAAAGGGTGTCATGTCAGGGTGTCTAGTGGTGGGAATAAAATCCATCATGTATGTGATTGCCACCAGATTTTGCACCATAGTGATGGTGGGAGGTTGTTTTCATATAGGCAAATGCGAACCCTTTCAATAATGGTGTAGTGACACCATTGGACAAGGAGGAATAGGCAATGGTGGCCTCATGTATGATACCTTGTTCATTGAGATGTGTGATCCACAATGAGTTGGTAAATTCAGTCCCTTCATCTGTGTGTATGGTGCACACCTTCATTCCTGTCTGATGCTCAGTTAGTGCTGTGTAATTCCTAAATGCAGATAAAGTCACTTCTGCTTCCTTAGTTGACAGAAAAAAAACTTTGTGATGGTTGCTATATCCATCAATGCATGGCATTATGTAACTTCTGCCACCAGTGGATTGCACTCAGGACAGCCCCCCACAGATTGATATAGGTGTGTTCCCCAATTGCTGTCTCTTGTTTGTCATTAATGTAAAATGGGTGACAAGTGTGTTTCCCCATTATACAACCTTCACACATTCCCAGTCGAGTAGCTGTGGTGGTTATTTGCATCCTGTGGACAACATTGTGTTTGGATATGCATTGGACAGTATTGTAATTGATGTGACCAAGATGTCGGTGCCAGGTGTCAATATCAGTAGGCCTGTCATGGGATTTGGTGGTGAGGGCACTCATGTGTGTGTTGATTGCAGTTGTCAGGTGCATGGTCACATTGTGGGGCAAGATGGTATTTGAGAGAGGACCAGTTGGCAGGAAAATCTTGATCCTATAAATTGTCCCTTGTCCCTTCCCATACATGAATGGCCAGCCAGCTGGGTTGGTAAAGGTAACCCCTCCCCCCCCAAAAGTCACATACCAACCATTATTGTCAAGTCTCCTGATGGATACAAGATTATGGGATAGTGTTGGGCAATGGAGTGCATCTCTGAAGGTGAGGTTGATAGTGCATCCATCATACACACATTGTTTGTTAACTGTCTCTTTTCCAAGTATCTGGAAAGTACCACCACTGTTTGTTGTGGACCTGTTCTTCCCTGTGTATGGCTCATACAATGTGTAATCATCTATGTTGATGAAAAAATGGTCACTTGCTGCCAAGTCTGTGTAGGTGATGACCATTGATGTTACTGGTTCCACTTGTGTCATAAGTGCATAAAATTCCCACAACCCAGAGGTGAAGGGGGTAGACAGCACTACTGCCACATTCACCATTGGTTTTGGGGGTGTGCTACTCAGTGGTTTCTGCTGTTGTGAGCCTTGATTTCCACTACTCACAACCCCCTTCTTCCTCCACCAATCTGGGTACTGGCCATCCATCCCCCCCTGGGTTTGAAGCACTTGTCAATGGTATGCCCTACACATTTGCAGTTCAGGTTGGAGCAGGTGTTGGTGGATCAATTGGATCTGGTTGTCATGAGGGCTTGTGGCAATTGTGTGGTTTGTTTTCTGTGCTGAGTGAGATTGTATTGTATCAGGTAAGGTTCACAATCACTTCCTGTAAGGTTTTTAGTGAAAACAGTGTCCCAATGAAGGTCCCACTCCTTGGGCATTGAGGTGATCATGATTATATGAAAAATTGAGTCATCCATTTTTCCTCCTTGTGCATTAACCTTTGCCCACCCTTCCCACAATTGTGCAAAGTGAGTTAAAATATCTGCATCATCAATATGTTTAACTGCATGAAGTTCATTATCAGTGTTTAGCAAACCTATGTGACATTTAAGTCAATCATCACTTTGATGTATGCATTGCATTGTTCCCATTCCTCAGGTGAGGGGTTCTTGGATCCCCAGTAGCTTGTCAGTGTGAGCACAGTGTTGGGGGGGAAGGATTATGGATGGTTCCATCCAGATATCCTTGGACACATCCTGTACCTGCAGTGGACCAAATGGTGTTGTGCCAGGTAAGCCAGTTATGTCTGTTGAAATGGTATTCTGATGGCAACATGAATAGGGTAGGTTGGTTAGACATTTTTTTACTTTTGGTACAGTGGCTCAAAAAATTGTTCCAATGTTTTGTTGTTTTGGAAAGATTGATTCACAATACAAATACCAGAGATCAGACAATTCTCAAAGAATTACCCAATATAGTATAGCATCTTAGCTTGAACTTGACACTTGGCTTATGTAATTTGAATCCAAATTGGTGGAATAATAAATAAAACAGGATAATCACTCATTGGAATGATTTCTTGACCCTCTATTATTTTAACAGAAAAGCTACTATTTCAGTGAAAATATAACTTGTAGGAATAATAAACATGTCATGTGACTTTGTTTACATCTGTTTGACATGTTGACAGTTGGTTCAACCATTCCTTAGCCTTTCCTACCACCATAAAAGCTACATTGTTGCAGGTGATGCTTGAAGTGTTCTCAAAGGTGTTCAATAGGATTTAGATCAGGACACTAGGCAGGCCAGGATAGTACTTGAATGACATTGTCTTAAAACCACTGTTTGGCCTTCTTAGATGTATGTTTTGGATTGTTGTCCTGTTGAAAGTAATGTTTGCCCCCCTCCATTTCTAGCATTCCAAAGCTTTCTACCACTCCATCCTCCAAAATCTCCACATACTGACCAGCATCCATTATTCCCTGAACCTCCACAAACCTTCCCACACCATTCCACCCCATAGAGCCCCATGCCATGAGATTATTTCCTCCTGCATATTTGACAGTTGGTGTTGTTGTTCAGTTAGATATTGGTCCCCCCCATTCTTTCCAACCACACACCTTTCCATCAGATCCAATTCAGTTGGTATTAGTCTCATCTGTCTAAAACACCCTTTTGAAGTCCTCCACAGTCCAGTTTTCATGGTACTGAGCAAACTCAAGTCACTTCTGATGATGAGTCTTCTTCAACATGGATACTTTCTTCTTTATTGCAAAGTAAAGACCATTTTTCTTGAGTACATTCCTGACAGTTTGTGTGCAGAGTCGATAGATTCTGACCGTTCAATATACGAAGTATAGCGTTTATTCAACTACTACTAGCAGGTATTGACCGTTCAGTACAATACCGTAGATTACTAGACTGGCCGTACTAGTAAGGAGACACGCAATGTGTCACAAGAGCAACTGTACAGTTGCTCTTGACAGCTAGAATGAAGAATGAAAGAGTTGACCTTCATGGTACAACTCGTAGCTAGATGTAGATAGATAATCAATGAGAGGCTGAATATCTAAAGTAAAGGGATAATAGCGCGAGTCGACTATAATGTCGACGAGCGCAAAGACCTTAGAGTGGAACTCGACCTTCGCGGTTCGAGTCCGAAGTCTGTGAGTATGCGAGAGAACACTACCTTTATAGGTAGTTGAGACGTTACCCTTGACACCTCTCGCTATTCGACGTCTGGGTCGTTTACGAGGTGGTGTCTGTTGGGTAAAAAGTGTCTATCGTTTGGTGCCGAGAGCGCCCATATGTATACACAAAGCTTCAAACTACAAAATAAGGGTATGCTCGAAATATAGAAAGAATGTAAATGAAGAAAATAAAAAGTAAATAATAAAATACTATAATCCAACTATTATTCCTTAGTCCAATTATGCATATATGCATACCCTTCACAGTTTGGGAAGTGACAGAGTTGGAGATGAGAGAATTAATGAATTGGGTAGCTTGAACAGCATTGTTAAGGTTTCCAGAGCTAATTTAATGGACAATTAACTGTTTATTATAAGTAGTAAGCTTAGAAGGATGGCCAGCTAGGTTGTTTTCTTTATCTGCGAGCACTTCAGCCTTGTGTTAAGGGTGCATACACGGAGGGTTTCTGGAGAAACCCATGGGAAAGCCAGTAGGACTTGACTTCAGCTTATAGGCTGCACCCTCACGAGATTGTCTTGTCCAATTTCAAACAGGCAGATGGGAATCTGGGGGAGTCTGGGTGGAGTTCGTGGGTCAAGGGGTCATGGGTCGAGAGGTTGTGGGTCGAGAGGTCGGGGAGTCCAAATCATGACAGGTCATTGACTATAACAGGAATGGGGCTCAGTTAGAGGGATGATGGGTTTTCCAAGCAGGGTCTGGTGACTGATGCGTGGGACAAAGTTGGACATAGACAGGGACAGAGTCCAGCGGGAATTCCAGTAAACTGACAATTGGTGCGTATAGGGTGCAGGTGTGTATAAGTTAGTGCCCGGAGTCCAGCGGGAATTCTGGTCATAACAGTACCCTCCCTTTATGCCAAAGTCCCAAAGAGGCTCTAGAACTTGATAAGGTTTTTGTTGGCTACGTGCATGTGTCAAAAGTCATGTCAGTTACATGTATGTGTCATAAAGTCACATGATCTGGAAGGTAAGGTTCAGACATGACAAGCCCATATAAAAAATTGAAAAAATGAATTTTTCTTCTTCTTTATTACCCCCATCATCAATATGGGTCCAAAGCCAATGCCAAGAAAACAAATGCCAACCACCAGGCCCTCCACAGGCACTCCATATTGGGCACCTCTCCCCAAATTCTGGCACAGTGAGAGGAACAGCACCAACAATGAGAAGAGGTGGAGAGGGAGGCCAAGGAGGTCAAGGAGGCCTTGGACAGAGAGTACCAGGTGGCATTGGCCATGGAGGAAGAGGCTGAGAGGCAGAGGAAGAGAGATGAGGTGGAGGCTGTGCAGGTGGCCACAGAGAAAGCCAGGGAAGCTGTGGACAGGGCCGCGGTTGCCACGGGAAAGGTAAGTTCCACTGTTCCACATGTCGACTTAACTGACTTGGTTTTTTTCAGCACAAGGCAGCAGAGGTCAAGTCAGAGTCTGAGGGGGAGCCGGAAAGCCCCCATAAAGTGAGTCTTGGGTCCATGGGTTTTTCCAGGAAACTAACCACCAAACAGAAAGCAAGGAAAGTGGCACCAGTCTGCCTACCTGTGAGGAATGACCCATGGTGTTCTGGTTGTAATGACTGGAATACTGACTGCAATCGAAAGTCCGGGTGGGGACTGGGCTGCTTCCAGTGTGTGCATCTCAAAGTGAGGTGCTCACTGGTTCATGAGCAGCCCATGGGATCCATGGCATGGGACATAAGCGGGTTAGACAGTATTTTGGGACTGGATGAGGTTTTGGGGCAGATCGCTGAGGGCATAGAGGCCCAAAATGAGTTGCTTAGGAAGAGCAACAAGGTGCAGGTAGTGGTGGCGAATGAACTCCGCGGGCTCCGCTCGGAGTTTTGGAAGTTCCTGGTGGAGTTTGGTGGCTATGTTTATGAAGACCCACAGATTGGGAGTTCCGAGGATGCCAGTTCAGATGAAGACAGGGTGCCCATGGAGGTAGCGGAGCTCCCTCAGGAGATGGCTGAAGTTGGGCAGAAGCATAGCCCCATAAATGTAGATTGAAGAATATAATAAAAAGTTTAATAATGGTTTTTTTTTGAAAATAAAAGTGTGAAAAAACATAAAAATCAAAGTCTGCGGAAAATCCACTTAAGGACTTGAAAAACATGTCAGAACTTGTAAAAGCAAAGAGAGACATAGGGTGACAGGGAATAATGAGAATGAGTCCAAATGTAACACAGGGTCCACAGAGTGTGGTCAAAGAGAAGATAGTGGACCGGGTTTGAGTGGGTAAGCTGTATGAAAGTCAGTAATGATTTCCATGGCATTACTGAGTTCTGTGGCCAAAATCCATGAAGTTTCTTCATTGGTGCCCTCCTAACCCGCCCACTTGACCAAGTAAAGGAGCTTACAAGTGCATCGACACTTGTTGATTTTCAAATTTAAAATTTGTGAGATTTCAAACTCGGGTTCTCCATCAATAATGACCAGAGGGGGCGGAGATTGCATGCAATCTGGGATAGTGTTAGCAGTACAAGGTTCTAACATTGAAACATGAAATACAGGGTGTACCGTGCACATGCTATCCAGAAGCTGTAGGGTCCAAGAAACTGAACCTACTTGTGTGATTATTTCAAATGGACCTAAATATTTTTCAGTAAGCTTTTTCAATGGATGGGTAGTCTGGAAGAATTGAGCTTTGACAAAAATGTGATCACCAATCTTGAAGTTGGGTGGCAGACTCCAGTGTTTGTCTGCTGAATGTTGAGATTGCTCTTGGGTGGACTTTATTGCAGTCTGGAGTTCCTCATGGAGCTCTTGGAGGTCTGTGGTGAACTCTTGAGTGTGGGCAGAGGCGAGATTTCATTCTGGATGTACTGTAATATTTAGATTATATCCTTTATTTGCAAAGAACAGGGAAATGCCAGTAGTGGCCGAGGGTGCATTGTTGTAAGCAAATTCTGCAAGTGGTAATAAGGATTTCCAATTGTCCTGTTTATAATTGCAATATACATGGAGATGTTGTTCCAATGTCTGATTGACATGTTCAGTTTGTCCATCGCCTTCTGGGTGATGTCTGGATGTGAAATGTAATTTCATGTCCAAGGATTTCCCGAGGGATCTAAAGAAGTGAGATATGAACTCTGATCCTCGGTCAGAAGTTATGTGGGACACAACTCTGTGCTTGGAAAATACATGGATAATAAAAAGTTCTGCTAACTGCATGGATGTAATGGTATCATATGTAGGAATGAATATACCTTGTTTTGAGAATCTGTCAACAATGACCAGAATGGCAGAAAAGCCTTCGGAATCCAGTAGGTGTTCAATGAAATCCATAGAGATAGAATTCCATGGGTGTTCCAGTACCAGGAGTTGTTTCAAAAGGCCATATGGCTTGTGTCGCTGGGATTTAGAGCATGGACAAGTAGTGCAGGATTTGCAATAGTGCTTAATGAATCCATGGAGTCTGGGCCAAGTATATTCTCTTCTTATTAATGATAGAGTTTTGTTGAACCCAAAATGTCCAGAGAGTGGATGGTCATGTTTGTACTGAAGGATCCTGAGGCAGAGGCCATCAGAGTCCAGTACATAGATGTGATTGTCAAGTCTAATGAAACCATGCTGGTCGAGAGACCACCAGGGTTGACTGGGGTCCACGGGATTGTCAAAGTGTGCTTTAGTTATCAGGTCTAGCGGAATTGCCAATAGAATATCTTGATGTAACTTCTCAATATCCATAATGATAATTCCACAGACAATGGGATGGATGAGGAAAGTTGCACAGACTGATGCGGTAAGTTGCTGATTTGTGAAAATGGGTTTCAAGTTGTGCAGGTTTACCATGGCATAGTTATTGCTCCCCTCTTTAGGATAGATGTCCCATCATCCAGTTAAAGTGTCAGATTTGCTGCTGAGATGGCCAGGTTGAAAGTGGATAGGTATTCAGACCAGCGGGCCTGCCAGTGGGTCAAAGGTTTTGTAGTAGAAAAGTATTCCAGGTTTTTGTGATCTGTTACAATGTCAATCGGAGTTCCTGAGCCTTCCAAATAGTGTTGCCACATTTTGAAAGCTGAAAAAATTGCCAGAAGTTCCTTATCATGAACGTCATAATTGAGCTCTGCTCCAGTGAAAGTCCAGGACAGAAAAGCCACGGGGTGGACTTCTCCATTGGGGTCCTGGATAGACAGAATGGCTCCAAGTGCATAGTCCGAGGTGTCCATTTCAACAATGATTGAGAAGAGAAGTCCAGTGTCCAATGTGACAGAATTGGAGCTGAAGAAAAAGAATTTTTTAAAAGATTAAAAGCTTTTTGACACTTATCATTAAAATTCCACAGAGTATCCTTATGCGTAAGATGAGTAAAGGGAACCATGATGTCGGAATATCCATGGATAAACCATCTGTAAAAATTGGCAAAGCTGAGGAAGGATTGTATATCTTTAACTTTTCGGGGTTCTGGCCAATCTTTGATGACTTGTACTTTAGTTTCATCCATGCAGAGTCCATCGGGTCCCATTATGAAGCCCAGGTATTCCACGGAGTCCATGTCAAAAGTACATTTTTTACCATTTGCGAATAAACCATGTTGTCTGAGCCTCCAGAGAACTTCATGGACCTGTTTGTCATGTTCTGCGGGATTCTCGGAGTAGATAAAAATGTCATCCAAGTAAACAATGATGCATACATCGAGCATGTCAGAGAAAATGTCATTGATAAAATGCTGAAAAACAGACAGAGCATTGATGAGTCCAAAGGGCATCACCAACCACTCAAAGGCCCTATAACAGGTTCTAAAAGTGGTTTTCCATCCATCGCCCATGGAGATCCAGACCAAATGATAGGCATGAGGTCTATTTTGGTGTAAATCCGGGCATTCCATGGAGCATCGAGCAGATCAGATATAAGTGGAAGTGGATACTTATGCTTTTTTGTGACAGCATTGAGTCCTCTGAAATCAACACATAGTCTAAGTGATCCATCCTTTTTCCTGACAAACAGAACAGGTGCTCCAAAAGGAGACTTTGAGGGTCTGATAAAGCCTATGGACAAATGTTCATCCAGGAAATTGCGGATTGCGGAATGTTCTGTGGATGAGAGCGGGTAAATATGTCCTAGGGGTGGCTGGGCACCTTCTTTGAGGTCGATTTTTAAGTCATACTCTCTGTGGGGCAGAAGCCAGTCAGCTTTCTGCTTGCTAAAAACATCTGCAAAGTTGTGATACTTCTCCAGGATGCCTTCTACATCAGGGGTTTGCTCAGATTTGGATACCGGGGTTGAAAAACCACCAGTTGCTTCATCAATTTTTAAATTGATAGTGAACACCTGAGACCCATCCATTTTTGTTGTCCTAATAAAAGCTGCAGCATTAATCAGAGAAATAGATGGAGGTGCCATGGGTTCCGGGGAAGTCATGGGTGCCGTAGGGATCACAGGAGTCCTCAAGACTGCAGGTGCTGGGAAGGCCATGGATGCGATGGAGGCCATGTTGGGTACAGTTTTCTCAGCTGCCATGGGTGTCTGGAAAGTTATACTGTTAGCTACCCAGCCAATCAACAGATTGTAGCAGTGTAGCCAGTTGTGCCCTAGGACAACCGAGCAACTTGAGTCTAACTGGGTCACATAGAAAGTGACCAACTGAGATGTTCCACACGGGAAACAGATGGATAAATCACAAGCTTGGGTGACAACCGAATTACTTGTGCCATCGAAAAGGCAGAGGCTGACGGGATTTATCGGATAAGTTGACAACAGATTTTTTTGTGTGAATTTTATATCTAAAAAACAATGAGTCGAGGCAGAATCTATCTATAAGGGCTGAAAAAACAAATTTCGGAATCATATTAGACATAAGTTTAATACAAAATGTGAATGCAAAAGAGCAGATGCGTTGAGGTGGGTAAACTCTTGAATGTGTGGAGAGGCAATGCAACCCCCAACCTGTGTAAAGTCTGCAGGATTGCTCACTCTTTTTTCGAGTCGGAAGCTGGTTTGTCCTTCGATGGGGTTTCTGTGGAGGTCTTGGCTGTTCGACCCTTTGCAGAGTTTGCTTTTGCCAGCGGACATTCCAGGACTCAATGACTGGGTTTTCCACACAAGAGACAGAGGTTATTGTCCATACAACATTGTCTTTCTTGTGGGGTCAATTTGCCATCGGGTCCAAGCTTGCCTGTGAGGTCGGGTTTTCCAGTTTGCTTGCCAGACTGTTGACCTTTGTTGTTGTTGTTGTTGTTGTTGTTGTTGTTGTTGTTGTTGTTGTTGCTAGAAGACTTTTTATCATTCTTCTTGTCGGATTGCATGGAGTTCTGGTTGCTGGTTGATGAGTTGTTGTTGTTGGTTTTATTGGCCATGGACTTGTTTACCTTGTCTGTGGGGGTCTCGTGGGCAACTTCCACATGACGTTCCCAATAACGTGCATCCACATTTGAGCCTCAAGGTGCATACAGGACAGGGTTTTTGGCTTGCCATCTTCTCCTTTTGAGACTTTGTCTTTAAGGCGGGACAGCAGACTGGCATAGAATTGGTGGCAGAGAGCAAGATCGCCCTACTGACAACGAACTGCAAGATTATTGAATTGGACGATATAGTCCATGATGCGCTGCATGTCCTTCATGCAAATATTAGTGTGACTGTTCTACTGTTAAGGGTAAACCCGCGGGAAAGCCGGTAGGACTTGGCTTCAGCTTATAGGCTGCACCCTCGTGAGATCATCTTGTCCAATTTCAAATGGGCGGATGGGAATCCCAGGGAGTCTGGGTGGAGTTCGTGGGTCGAGGGGTCGTGGGTCGAGAGGTTGTGAGTCGAGAGGTTGGGGAGTCGAGATAGATAAGTCGGAGGTCGAGTGATAGATGCATTGGAGCCCATGGGCTCTGACTAGTGAAAGCGGTGTAATTCAAAGAGGAGTTTAGAGTGGAAAATGTACTAGATTACTGGGGAGAATCTAAGCTGATTTTCTGACTGGATTGTATGTACAACATCTGCCAGACTATATAGACTGTGGAATGAATAACATACCAAATCCAGTAATAATGAAAATGAAACTAGCAAACATAAAACAAGATAAGTAAACACCAAACTTGGTGTTAGGAACGGGATGGAATGGAGTGGAGTCTGAATCGTGACAGGTTATAAAGCCATAATAGGAACAGAGTGGGAGCAAAGTCTGAATTGTGACAGGTCATTGACTATAATGGGAATGGGGCTCAGTTAGAGGGATGACAGGTTTTCCAAGTGGGGTCCAGTGACTGATGCGTGGGACAGAGTCGGACATAGACAGAGATGGAGTCCGGCAGGAATTCCGGTGACTGATACACAAAGTAATGAAGTCAAATGTGGACAGGTCTGACGTACAGAGTCCAGTGGGAATTCCGGTAAACTGACAATTGGTGCATATAGGGTGGGGGTGCATATAAGTTAGTGCCTGGAGTCCGGCGGGAATACTGGTCATAACACCTTGATCCTGCTGATTGTAGCCCTTCCTAAATCAGTTTTAGTCTGGATTTGAGTGTAGGAATACTCCTCTTGAAGAAGAAAGATAATAGTAAAGTGCTGAGTAGCAGAAATAGCTTTCATGGGGGTGGTAAAGACTCAGGAGTGGTTGAACCAACTGTCAATATGTCAAACAGATGTAAACAAAGTCACATGACATATTTATTATTCTCACAAGTGGTTCAGACTTATATTTTTACTGAAATAGTAGCTTTTCTGTCAAAATAATAGAGGGTCAAAAAATTGTTCCAATGAGTGATTATTTTGTTTTATTTATTATTCCACCAATTTGGATTCAAATTACATAGGCCAAGTGTCAAGTTCAAGCTAAGATGCTATACTATATTGGGTAATCTTTTGAGAATTGTCTAATCTCTGGTATTTGTATTGTGAATCAATCTTTCCAACACAACAAAACATTGGAACGATTTTTTGAGCCACTGTATGAGCAGGGGTCAGGTTTGGTTGGTCAGGGCCAGGTTTGGTTGGTCAGGGTCAGGTTTGGTTGGTCAGGGTCAGTTCAGTTGATTGGGGTCAGGTTCAGTTGGTTGGGATTAGGTTCAGTTAGTTCTGTCAGTTAGTATCAGTAGTTTTAACAACTTTGATCAGGGCCTATAACCTGTAAAAAGTACACTATGATACATCTTTTGGTAAGTTAATTGTAACTGGAGATGTGAAGATAGTAACTTACCTCAGTTGAAATGAAAAGGTGGTTTGACTGAGGTATAGGGCTGCAACTACAGTAGCTACAGTGTAAGTAGGTTTTGGCTAATATAAGGTCAAATGTTGGTATATGTGTTTTAAGGTATGGCACAGTTTCATGTGGTTGTATAAGCTTGATGTAGAATTGAGTAGTACTGTACTACTTAGTATGGTCATGTAGGCTTGACATTGACTAGGGCACATGACCTGCTTTTAATACTCCATTCTTAAACTAGCTTCAACTCACCAGGTGCACTTTAACACTGAGTACAATTGGTATACAGTGGGGGGACAAAACTGTTCCAATGATTTTTTATATGTCAAAGAATGTTGAATAACTCAATGAGTACTTGACCAATTGACCTGAAATTGTTAATTTAGGTAGTCATATATGTTGGCTATATACCCTAAGAATTCTATGACATAAGCATTATTTGTCATCAAACTATAAATCAAATACTAATGCAATCTCATTGGAACAGTTTTGTCCCTGTGATATAATCCAATACAAATCATATAATATAGTACTTGGTGTAACCCCCCTTGGCATCCAAAACAGCTGAAATCCTTCTAGGCATACTCTCTATCAAATCCTGACAAATAGAAGCAGGAATCCTGTCCCATTCTGTCTGGACCCTTTCCCATAACTCCTGAATACTCCTAGGCTCCACTTCATACTCTAGTAGCCTCTTCTTGAGGTAATGCCAAAGGTGTTCAATTGGATTAAGATCAGCAGATTGAAGGGGCCATATCATGACATCAAAATCACTGCCATTAAGCCAATTGGTGGCCTTCTTGCTCTTGTGTTGGGGATTATTTTCTTGCTGAAAGACAATATCCCCAGTCTTCTTCTTGTAATGCTTGAGAGATTCTTGAAGTTCATCCTCCAAAATGCTAACATAAAGTTCAGCATCCATCCTCCCATCAATCTTGGTGGCATATCCTGGTCCTTCCCAGAACATACAACCCCACAACATCAGATTCCCCCCTCCAAACTTGACTGTGCCCTCAACCAGACTATCACTGAGCCCCTCTCCTGCTTTTTTCCACACCCACTTCCTCCCATCTGACCCCAAATGATTGATTTTAGTCTCATCTGACCAAACAATCCTCTTCCAGTCCTCCAAAGACCAGTTCTTGTGTGCCAATGCAAAGTCCAGCCTCTCCCTTCTATGCCTTTTTGTGAGTTTAGGCCTTTTCCTCTTCACCACAGCCTTCATTCCAGCTTTCTTGAGTTCTCTATGAATTGTTCTTGCAGAGATAGACTCTCCATTCATATCTTGTAGGACTTTAGAGGCCTGAGTGGCATGGTCAATCTTCTGGGAAGTGATTTGTTGGATGATGTAATGGGTATCAGAGGGGGAACATTTCCATGGATAACCTCCAGCTGCTTTGGAGAGGGAGGAAGAATGTTTAGAGCAAATTCTGGATATAGTAGAGACAGAATGACCAGTGGTAGCAGCTACTTCATGTGCAGACTTGCCCTTGTCAAGTAGAGTAAGAACATGATCAAGTTGAGCAGGAGTGTTACAACTGTGTCACAACCGTGTTGCAACCCAACAGTCCCCAAGGTTATTGCCGCCTATTGACATTTAAGTTATCGATCAAGTCATCACATCGGAAATTGTCAGTCTCCCAATGCTGACATATGCTTTCATGGCAATCAAACCCCGTTTACACCCCCATCAAATTATACTCATACTATCTGGTTATACTCTGATATGTCCCTTTTTTATTATGATGATCCATTCTATACTATGTTTCACATATGCCCATATATACTTGTAACCTGTGGACTATTTCCTTTTCTTGTAATTCTGCTCTCGGTTAAACCATGGCCTCCGAACTTATTGTAACTTTCCAGTTCCTAGTCAAGTTTCTTTGTCAGTAATGTTTCCACTCTTCCCTTAGTTAGTATTTTCTAGATGCCAATAATTTGTATATGAACCACTGTAGTTGTAGATACTAGGCAATCAGAATGTCGACTCAGAGCACCCACATACATCTCTAGAAGTCTTACTCTAAGTATCCCACTTCCCACCTCTGCATGCACTCACCTCTCTTCGGTCCCCAACCCCTTGGCCTGACACTCAACTTATCCTTCAGTCCCAATCGGCAACTCACTGTGAGGAACTCATTAGGACTAGTCTTTGCCCACCCAAAATTTAAGGACACCCAATGGTTACTTGCGAGGGTGCAGCACATAAGCTGAAGCCAAGTCCTTCCGATTGATCCCCGTCAGCCTTTAGTCAGTTTTCAGTTCTTAACAAGGAGTGAGAGCTCTCATGATGTAAACTGATGGGTTGTTGGGATGCTATCACTTGGAGAAGTGAACAGTTGTATATATACCCAATTTGAACAGGTCACAAGATTTTATTTGCATTTACTTGTGAATAATCAATAAGGTTATGTGCTAATCATGTGACAGGGACAAAACTGTTCCAATGAGATTGCATTAGTATTTGATTTATAGTTTGATGACAAATAATGCTTATGTCATAAATTCTTAGGGTATATAGCCAGCATATATGACTACCTAAATTAAAAATTTCAGGTCAATTGGTCAAGTACTCATTGAGTTATTGTTAAGAACTGAAAACTGACTAATGTCGGTGGCCGACAGGGACCGATCGGAAGGACTTGGCTTCAGCTTATGTGCTGCGCCCTCGCAAATATCCGTAGGATGTCCTTAAATTTCGGGCGGGCGAAGACTAATCCTAATGAGTACCTTTCGGCGTGATACCAATCGGAATCGAAGGACAAGTCGAGCGTCGGGCCAAGGGGTCAGGGCCGGGAGTGGGCGAGCGCACGCGAAGGCGGATGGGGGGATTCTTAGTATGAGACTGATACAGGCATATGAGGGTATTCTGAGTCGATATTCTGATTGCCTAGTGACTACAACTACAGCGGGTTCATATACAAGTAACAGGCGTCTGGAAAATACTAATGGGGAGAAGGGCGGAACACGGTATTAACAATAAGCTTGACTAGGAACGGGAAGTTTATGATTAGTTCGGAGGCCGATGATAACCGAGAGCGGGATTACGATAAAAGGAAATAGTTCAAGGACTACAAATATAGCTAGACATATGCGAAACATAAGATTGGACGGATCAACATAATAAAGGGGACGTATCAAAGTTTGACCAGACAATATGAGTTATTTTGACGTGGGCGTAAATGGAGTTTGATCTTCGCGAAAACATTTGTCAGCTTCGGGGCCGATGGTTTCCGAGAGGATGACTTGAAACGTTGACAAGTGGCGATAACCTTGGGACCGATAGGGTTGCGACATGGTCGTAACAGTTATTCAACATTATTTGACATATAAAAAATCATTGGAACGGTTTTGTCCCTCACTGTATACAGTTGTTAGAATATGATAATGTGATTAACCGTAATCTCATATCTCATCTTGTGACTGTATAGATTCCTGTTAAGTTGCGAACAAAGCTCCACAGATAGTCCCGCAGAGGTTTCCGGTAATTATTCCGAACACACACTTGCTTCCGGGAATTGTCCCATGGAGTCCTCAGGCAATAAGTCCGGGGGAGTTTCCGGGGATTATTAGTACAAGGGAAGGTGGCATCAGAATAATTACCAGAAAGATATGGCACGGGCTGAGATGGACTTGGCTTCAGCTTATAAGCTGTGCCCTCGTACACTCATTTGTGTTAGATTTGGAAAATACAATATCTATTAGAATGTCCAAGCTGTTATAAGTCCCTAGTTGGCATCAGTCCAGATGTGGCTGTATAAGTCCCAAGGTAGCATCAGAAGGACTTATATAGAATATGTATATATAATCCATAATATCTCACTAGACCAATAGGTCCAGTAGCTCAGTGGTTAAGAGCACTGCTTATATAAAGCCAGAGGTCCTTGGTTCAATCCCAGGCTGGGTCAATTCTTTTCTATACCTTTAACAATTTGGGTGTCCATATTTCGAGCTGACAGAATGCAAACAGGAAGATATAGATTCTGGAGTTCCCGTGGGAGTTCCAGGAATTGAGCGTGCAGACAGACAAGAGGACTAGAGACTGTTCAAGGGTCAAACTTGTTCGGGGGAAAACTAGTTCGAGATTGAAACTGGATTCTAAGTACATGAATATAGCAGACTTATATAGACTGTGAAATGTAATAATACCAAATCTGGTATTAATGAGAGGCAGAACTATTAAACATAAAACGAAACAAGTAAATAATAAACTGGGAATTAGGGACGGAATGGAATGGGAGCGGAGAACGAATCATGACAGGTCATTTAACCATAACTGGAGCGGGGCTCAGTTAGAGGGGTTCCGGAAGTCCGGTCAGAGTCTGGTGACTTGGTGCACAAGATAGTGTCGGGTATAGACAGGTTTGATGTGCAGGAGGTCCGGTGGAGTCTGGTGGGTTTTCTGATGACTGGTGTGTGAGACGCAGAGACAGATCATAACAGGAGCAGGGTTTTATGCTCTGTTAGAGGGGTTCCAGGAGTCCGGTCGGAGTCCGGTGACTGGTACATAAGACACAGAGTGTCGGGTGTATATAGAGTGGAGTCCGGAGTCCGGTGGAGTCCGAGGACTGGTGTATGAGACACAGAGGGTTAAGGGTTAGGTGCAGACAGGTGGGGTGCGTATAGAGAGTCAGGCATAAACAAGTTGATGTGCAGGCTCTGATGGGAACTCCGGTTGTTACTATACAATATAGAGGGTCGGGAGCATGTAGGACGGGGTCTGGGGGCCCAGAGGCTGGCGGGTTTTCTGGTTCCTGACAATTCTGGCCAGTTCACACATGTGATTGTTATATTTAGTTTAGTGTTCACTAGATCCATAGCACGTTCGTGCACAGACCAGTGCACAGACCATGTATACTAGTATATAACTAGTTCAGATGAGGAGTAGATCCCTCATCTGAAAGCCTAGTAATATCACTGGTTTAGCATCTACCCGCTCTACTCTTAGTGGCTACACTCCAACGGTAGAGAGTCCTCGTACTGGGATCACCAGGCTAGCAGATTATTCAAACAACAGTACCTGGACAACCATGTTTATCAAGAATATTATAAACTTATGACCACCCATTTTTTTCCACTGCTGTGGTTGCACTGGAAGCTGATTCCCAGTCTCCAACCTCCCTCCTGAACTACCCTCAGGAGGTAATATCATTGTGGGTATTGTGCATCAGGGATTGGGAATGTCTACACCCATTATGTAGTCTTCCTAGCCTCCCTAGATCTATAGTAAGATTTTATACCAACTAGTAAATAGGGATCTTGGGAAAGTAGTGTGTCTAGCTGAGTCTAACCGAGCTAGATGGCTCTAGACAATATAGACAGCATACTTACTGATCTTCCCACTTTCCTGATGTGGATGGCTCTAGGATTGAATATTTGGCATTATTCCATTTTGATGACTGAGGTGAGCTCAATCAGAATCACTTACAAATTACGAGCCACAATAAGCTAACATGTTTTCCTCCTTTCAGTTTATTTAGGGGTCAACCATACATATGGATATCACAAGAAAAATAATGCAATGAAAACTGGAACAGTCAGGGTAATATATCTCTGCATGGCCTGATGACCAGCCCAGAATCCTGGAGCAGTTGATGAAGTGGGGATGTACCCAGGTACTGACAACACACCACCAGTATTGTCTTGCCAATACTAGATATCTTGGAAACTGTAGGGGAATTTAAACGACACAGTTACAGCTACTGATCTTGGTTTTGCTGAGAGAAATCTAAGACTTGGATCTACTGAAAGGAATCAAATGATGTCGGAGTTGGGCTTCTGGTTCACAACAGAAAGGCTTTTCTGTTAATTACAGGACGGGTGCACTCACTCTTTAATAAACATCATAATCCCATATTTTTAGCTCTTTATTTTATGATTCATATCACATGAATCGATATTGCGTGGGTCTTTCTAAGCAGCAGAGCGTACCATATTTTTGGACTCATTCTATTCACTAAGGAAAATTATACATAATGAAGAGACACTGTCTATGCCAAGGGAAGCTTGGAGATCTGATGTTCAGAGTTCATTCGGGCGATAACTAAGAAAAAGCTTAGTCGGAAACTCCTTAATAAGAAGCATAGTCTGTTGAAATAATCGGTACAGTTGTTGTTGGCAGGGGGTGGGACATCATATGTGCCTTTTGAACACTGCCCAACAGCCACTACTTATCACAGCAATGCTGATACAAGTATAAGTCAGAGACCGCCCTTTAGTGCAAGGCATAAAACTTCTCACAGACGCATCCTCGAGCAACTAGACAGACTACTCACATATCATGACTTTGCTGCCGCTCATCATCCCCACACTTTTAGTGGTGGTCTCAAGCAGACTTCTCAAAGACAATCATATCGAGCATGCAACGCCGACTCTGGTCATTATCAACGATCCCCCTACTACTCAAAGCACTCCCGCTTATTATTACGATCCTGGTCCAGTAAAGGAGGGTCTTGACACTGATGGTATTGGAGGACCAGGTGGTGGGGTGACTAACGAGCCATAAAGACGGGCATGTAGGTATCATTAAAGTTGACGTCCATGACCTAGCTAATTGTGCCACAAAGTGATCGAAGAATATCCATAAGGAGAAGATAGTGGGGGGAAAGTACCGGTGATATATATTTTCTAGAGATTTTTTAAAATAAGATTATAAGTTGGGATGATGTTATTTAGTCCACTATACTGTTGAATTAATCTGGTGCTGTTCTCAAGACCAAATAACTTTCCGTTTGACAGAGCGAAGAGACGGTAACTCAAGCCTACTATAATAAGTGTTTGGGCATGGGATAGTTGGGATTGGAGATATTCTAGACTTCTATGTCGCCGATCTGTCTGGCAAACGCCGAATTTTCCAACTTATCATTTCATCAATTGGCATTTACGACCATCAGATAGCTATACATGTGAATATTACCTCACACTGCTCCAGGAAGGTAGAACAAACGGTATAAATTGTGGTAAATTAACATAATTAAATTATAATCCTGGATTAGACAGATAGGGTTAGGCGCGGGGTACTCGTGCTTCTATTACCATGTAACACCGCCTCACCACAACACCGTGTGATGAGGACTTGGCGCTGTGGCGGCCATGGGGTCAACGGCCTCACTAAAAACTCAACCGCGATGTTTTTTAATGACAGTCGCCGTCAAAATTGGCCCGTTTACTACGGAACGTTCCTGATACTCCATACTGAGACCAAACTTCGAACTCCCAAGATATTAAAACACCAGTTTCTACCCACAAACTTAAACAGAACGGTATTCCACAATGTATAAAGAGTTCGCCCGACAATAAACTCTCTCATAACATCATAATATGTTACCAACATCTCTCGCCGTCCTATTTTCAATCGCATTGCTTGCGCCCACACTGGCTGCTGCTGCCCCGTGGCCCGACTCCCCTCCTTTGCCACGTTCAGGAGGCAGAATTGGTACGGATATGATCGGCGGCCCTGGGACCGGAGTTTAACTGTGCTGGAAGTAAGTTGAATAAGCATTCTTTCCAACTAAGTATCCTAATAAACAAACTTCTATGGCTAGTTTAGGCCCATCTCCCCTACGCCAACTCCTACCGATGGAAGATACGCGCAGCGGCTACAAATCGTTAAATTACATTTATATAAGCTAGATATTGAAATCTGTTTGAAGGCTGTAGGCAATATTATCGTCGTTGTCGAGTTTTGAATAGCACTTGGTTTCACATTGGTGTTTTCTTCTCAGTTGTCTCGTGCGGCTAACAAAAAAAAAGTCAATAGATATACCCTCTTTTTAATGGATACTATCCAGGAGTAATATAGACATATTTTCTCCTAATATGAACCAAAAGAACACTAGGCACAGTTTTACTTGTGGTTGCCAGTGGCGTCACAAATTCAAACTGCTTTCTGATTTAGAAAGTCCGTCTCTCTCTCGACATTACAGTTAACAGAGAATCACTGATATGTTCATTATTCGGAGAACGAATGAGTGCCGATGGTGGGGCATAATGCCAGGGCAACTACGGAGTTGAGGTGCTACACCTGCGATTCAAACCCCTACCCCTGTCCGTTATTGCAGATGTGGGATCCGTCGACTCAATGACATTCCGGATTTGAATTATGCTTGTGTACTCTGCATGTGCGACCAAGCCCTGGTAGAGCTCATCTGATATAGATGATAATAGGAATCATCTATTATCAAAGCAGGGCTGTCGTTGTGTACCGAATTCCGCACCCATTTATTGATTCTTGGCAAACTGACTCGGAGAAGATACATGAACCTTCAATTTTCAGATAAGGCAACAGCATTACTTCATGTGTATAGCATTCCCTTGGCTTGAACATGCAAGCTTCAAGTGTATGCAACCGACACGATCGCCCCATATGCAGTCAATTACTTGTGAATGCTTTTAAATGACATTCTGTAAATGAAAAATGATTGACACCTTGATTGCAAGTCGAGGCTAAACGGAGGTTGCGGGTCCCGGCTTGATGAACACGATGATTGAACAAGAAGCATATCCCAGGGTGCCCGATGATCATGGCTGGTATTCTATACAACTCTTTGAAAGACTCAAATTAGACGATTTCCATAGGATCGTTGAGCAGATCTGATTTCATGACGCATCACCTGCAAGCTGTCAGCGAAGATGGGTCATACTTATTTTGCGAGGTGCACTGCCAGGACCAGATGCTTCGAAGCATGAGATATTGGCAAAATATAATATATATATGAGAAACGAACTGGACAATATGCACAGACTTCTACAAGCCCACAACGAGTCTTTGACGGTCTGACAGCCTGAGCTATGTCCAAAACGGCGCATCTAACCCTCGGTGAAGAAAAGACGTACGCATGTACTAGAAAATTGAATTAAGACCAATGACGTTTAAATTAGCGTTACATTTAGCGTATTATTATCTACAAGTTGGGGTTTTAGGTATGAAGTTGTACAACCAATCATATGTAAATAGCTTTTTGAGGTCTGCAGCGATGTTCTGCTATGGCTACACTCTTGCCTCCGGGTTAAAAGTCGACTTGATATGGCAGAGAAAAGTCTTAAATTCAACTATTCTTTATTTTATGCTCGTTATCTTCCACTTGGAGAGCTTCTCTTCCAGGTGGCAGCAACTTCCGCTGCTCCCAAATCTTACACCAAGGAAATTTATTTAGCCCTACAACTTGCAGTTGGTAGAAATTCAAGTTACAACAATAATATTTTTTGTTAACCCACAGTTATTTTTCAGCTGTGATTTCACCTATCAAAGCATCTTTTAGCTTGATTGGGCGAGCCGCAATGAGGTAATTTTCTCATTCGAAGTAATTTCTGTCAACTCACTGACAATGGTGTAGCAATTTTGGTCATACGAACATATGCTGTACAGCTGTGACAAAATGATTTTAATGTTATTTATTTGATAAAGAAAAAAATATTTAGCTCTCTTATGTCAACCAAAGCAACTGAGGAGAGAAATTTGAGAAGATTAAGAAAATAAAAGAAGGTTCCTCTGACTGATGTAGCCTTCTGGCTCCTTGTTTACTGGACAATCCTAGTTGATCACAAATATAATGCCTTTTGAAAAGTTACATAGTGAAATGTAATCAACTTATTAGGAGCGTCACTCGGTGAAATTTAAGTCATTTCAAACCCCGCCTCAGCCCTTTAACTTTAAGTCTACAAGACAATAATTGACGGCTAGCACCCTCTAAAGTTTTTGCTCCTACCTATCATCAACAATGCGCGTCAGAACCTTGGAAATCCGTTGGCATGACCAGAAACCCATTTCAACTTGCGATTTCCAGCCTACACCACACGCTCGCAGGACGCGACCCACCAAAGAACATGCGGGAAGTTTGTGTTATAGGCTTGCTACAGGTGGTGAAGACAACAATGTTCGAGTATGTATCCGTCATTAGCACTCTGAAGACGCGTTCCGAGCTGAAATCACTGTCCAGGTATGGTTTGTTCGCCCCAACATCCAGACAACTGTAGCAAGTTCCTCGTCTTCAGTTTCACCGTCACCGCCGCACCCACCACGCGTCGAATATCGCTCAACACTTTCTAAACATTCTGCAGCAGTCAATGTAGTGAGATTTAGTCCGAACGGTGCGTGTGTTTTCTGTTCTTGGTGGTGCTAGGCTTATACTTGGCTCTAGGAGAGTTGATTGCGTCAGCTGGCGATGGTACGGTATAACTGTCGCGTTGCGTTGACCATATGTACTTACAAGACTTAAGATGGTATGATAATCATCTGGGCGCCGACAGACCGTCCACCCACAACGGTGTACGGGAGCGAGAGCACGACAGACGAAGATGCGGAGCATTGGAAAGTCCGCATTTCATTTCGGTCTGCAGTTTTACTTTCTTAAAGCGGTGGTCCGCTATAACATGCTTCTAACAGTTGCACTTCTGCCGAAATATACGATCTTGCATGGAGCCCAACAGGGGAGTATGTGATCGCTGGCAGTACGGACAACGCAGCCCGTATTTTCAGCGTTGCCGATGGGACGTGTGTCCGTGAGCTCGCGGAACATAGTCATTACGTGCAGGGGGTCGCCTGGGACCCTATGAACGAATTTATCGCAACACAAAGCAGTGATCGCGCTGTACATGTGTATAGCGTGTCAACCAAACATGGCACTTTCGAGACCCACGCGGTTGGCAAGAACTCTCGCATGTATTCCCGCCACAGCAGGACCCCAAGTGTCAACACCAGCCGTCCGCGGATGATCCGTCGCTCGTCAACCGCGAGCGATAACGAATCAGCTGTTAGCGAGTTGGTTCAACGTGAAGATTCCCAGGTCGCTCCACTCACACCCTCTACCTCTATCGCTAGTACTCCAAGCATGTTTCCTCCACCTCAGGTTGAAAGACCTTCGTCGCGACGATCATCGTTCAGCGGATCGAATGCTGCTGGATCTCCGGCGCCTTCTAGTCATGGTCACTTTGGTCGTTCCCCGTCACCCATGCCCCCACTTCCGGCCATTCGACCCCAACAAACCAACAACGCCGCTTGGTCATCTATGAAGCTATACGGCGATGAGAACTTCACCAATTTCTTCCGAAGGCTCACATTCAGTCCCGACGGTGCGATGTTGCTCACACCGGCGGGGCACTTTGAAGATCCGTCGATACTTCCAGGGTCATCCCGCACTTCTTCGAAGCAACCGGGACGAGATGAACAATCCACTCGTGGTCGAAAGGCATATGGTTCCACAGAGGTGGATCTTACGAGCGCGTCGTCTGTATACATCTATACCCGCGCTAATTTTGCCCGACCGCCAGTAGCCCAACTACCTGGTCACAAAAAAGCAAGTGTGGCTGTCAAATTCTCGCCTGTGCTATACGAGCTACGCTCAGATCTCGCCGTCGAGACCGAGATGCTCCCTCCCAAAAGAGTCACCATCGAGCGCGGACAGGATTCAAACGTGGATCTTGATATTGGTGTACCAGTGCTGCCGCCTACTAGCGAACCTTCTACAGAGCCTGAAAGTTCTACGAAGAGGACTTCGGTGCCCCCTACGTCTACAGCTGCTGCCTCGCCGGTAACCATGTCTGCACCACCACTTCCCCTTGTGTCTCCTACAATGTCGACGGACGGTCTTCCCCCAGTACATGCTCCCGCACCTTCTGTATCGCATACAAGCATTTTTGCGCTGCCATACCGGATGCTTTTTGCTATTGCGACCATGGACACAATAACGATCCATGACACGCAGCAAGCGGGTCCGGTTTGTATGTTTACGAAATTGCATTATGACGAGTTTACTGATATGGCATGGTATGTACTCCTTTACGCTTTATACTCTTTCTTCTCCGTCCCCCTCCCCTTCCCCCCTTTTTGTTTTTCTGGCGTAATAGACAATTGATCAACACCACTCTCCCCAGGTCCCCTGACGGTCAATGTCTAATGCTAACCTCCCGGGATGGTTTCTGTACGATTATCGTACTAGATGAGCATCTCCCTGCATATCACACACAGCAGCAGACACTCCAACTCCAATCCCTCGCCCATGCTATCGGGCCACATCAGCACTCGCACGCGCCTGCGCTCACAACACCGGTTCCTGCCAGTGCTGCTGGAGTAATATCCACTGCATCGCAAGCTCGTTCCCAGCCTATTCCGAGGAAACGCAGCGAGCCGCCAGCGATTAGCATCGCTGGTACATCAACTGGTGATGAGCAAGGTGAAGAACGCCAGGATCAGGAGCCTCCCAAGAAAAAGCGACGTATTGCGCTGACAAGAGTGGGGGATCTGGATTCGTAATCTTCCGTGAGGACTGCAGATTTTAATATCTTTTTTTGTTTCAAAACACGTTTCTATTTGTTGTCATGAGCTTGGGCTGCCGAACATTGTATTTTATGTCTATATTCGTTTAATAAAGGCAGCCAGGTGTTTGTCAACCTGTGTGTATGAGACAACGTGTCAGTCATGAGGTAGAATTCAAATTCGGGGGTTGGTCTAGGCGGAGAATAAGAGCTCTCATTTTATTTGACAAATTTTACCTCGTGATCTCATTACAGCTGCTAAGGGTGAATTCCCTAAAGTTTAGGATCCAGGGTCTTTAGGTTATAAATACGATAAGCGAGATGATATGATGAACATAACAGGCAGACAAGCCAGTCATCCTTCAGTGAGTCATTGGTGATTAATGTCAGGTACGCTACAACATGCATGTATGCGTAGCAACTTGAAGGGGGGTTGATACTATGTAGACCGTCAGACACCGTCTTCAACGTAGTCTTTACGGCATACAAAGCATGACTCCCGTAGACTTCAAGTTGGGTTGATTGATTGATCATACCACAGGTCCGACATCAAACCTCACGGCAGGGTCGGTACGCATTAGTCCTAGAAAAAACCATCACAACAAAGCCTCATCTCATCGGAGTTCCATATCAAGACGATCAGCATAGATCTACCTACACCTACGATGATAAGGCACGGATTGCACGACATGAAATATGGCGAAGACCCACGTTTCATTTGATACATACTTTGGTGGGTGTGTACGTGCCCGTTCATCAAGCAATTTACGGCAGCCTAAAATTCAGCTTAGAAAACGGGTGTGCTAAGACAAACGTCATCCCCGTATGTGCTGCCTTTCACGTCGATATTTATTTGCACACGTCCAGTCAAAATCCAATCAAACAAATAGGCTGGATCCGGAACCGTAATATTTGAAATGACATGGACTATTGGGATCCCCAACTTATATATGTAAGAACAGCCATTTGAAATCGGTCCCATGGCTATTATTCACTACATTGGAATTATATTAATGGGAGTCATTCATAGATCGGTACCAGCCGAGCAAGTCCTTCAGACCTTCTATAGAAGCCTAACATCTATCTAGTCAAAGCATGATCAGTGAGATTACCACCACATTTGCTATCATTGCTATCAGCACTTCTTGAGACAGGCTTCATCGACATCTCCACACCTATTAGTGAAAGACATTCCACCAGCAGAAACACACATGGAACCAATACAATACCCTATTCCTACATAGTGAAAAAATTTTCATATTTCTGTGTTCACTGAGGTCGGCGACAGAGGCTTATTCCCCAATGCTATATTCATAATGGGGGAAGAAAGCCATTCTCTGTTAGATTGTGTACTGCTAACACTGTTACCCAGGGGTTACCCTTGCTATATATGCAGAAGCACTGCATGACACAGCCTACCATGGACAAATCACAGTTTGAGAAAATTCCAAAAAATCTAGATGACCCAGAGGAATCTGCAGACACTGACAAAGATAGGAATGCCCCTATACTGGACTGTGTAATCCCACCAAAGGCCCTGGATGCCACTTCTGAGTTATTAGCAAAGGCTATAGAAACACTTGTGAATTGTCTTGTGGCCAACAATAAGAAAGGCCAGGAACCCACATGATCCAAAGTCAATGCACTGGCTCACTGGCTCAAACCCTAACAAATTATCAATTTTTCTCATGCAGTCTCATTTCAATTTTCCAGATCAAACTAGCCACATTTACTATGGAGTCCTGAAAAGTCAATTATGCACTTTCATACCTCTTGGGATCCATGTTAAAATGGTTTGAACCTGCATCAGCAGACTCATCATAATTGGGACATGTTTATTGAAGAATTGGAAACAAATTTTGGCCCATATGATCTGACCAGAGAAGCCAAGACTAGCCTCACCAATCTTTGTATGAAGACAAATTAGTGCATCATGGACTATATTGTGCAGTTCAACAATTTTGTAGCACAATGTCAATGGGGCAACTCTGCACTCTGTCACCAGCTCTACTCCAGTTTGTCCTCCCACCTCAAGGATGAAGTCTCGAAAGGCAAAAATGGCAAGCCCAAGACTTTGTCCCATATGCAACTGAAGGCTCAGAATGTGGATGTGTTATCAGGAACAGCACACATAAATTTCCCACAAGGCTTCCACAGACAAGACTAACAAGACTATGACAAACTAACCCAACAACAACAATCCATCCAATAACAATGCAAACTCCATGCAGTCTTACTGGAAGACAATAGAGTCTTCCAACAACACTAACTCTAGTAACAGCAATGAAGATCAGCAATCTGGTAAACAGCAACTGACTGGAAAGCCTGACCTTGCAGGCAAACTTACCCAACAAGAAAGACAGTGTCCCATTGTATGACTGGAAGATCCACCAGACTCCAGCTACTACCATATATGCACTCACCCTATATGCACCAGTTGTCAGTTAACTGGATTACCTGCTGGGACCTGGATATCAAGCCTGTTTATGCCCGACCCTCTCTGTCTCACACATCAGTCACCAGACCCTGCTGGGACCTGTGCATGTCAAAGCCTGTCTATGTCCAGCCCTGTTCCACACACCAGTCACTAGGCTCCACCCAGATAACCTGACAGCTCTCTAACTGAGCCCCATTCCCATTATGGTCTAATGACCTGTCATATTTTGGACTCCATCTCCATTCTGTTCCATTCCTAATACCTAGTTTGGTATTTACTCGTCTTGTTTCATGATTACTTGTTTAGGATCTCATGATTACTGGATTTGGTATGACATACATTCCACAGTCTATATAGTCTGGCAGATGTTGTACATACAATCCAGTCAGAAAATCAGCTTACATACATGAAGTAACGAAGGTCAAACGTGGACAGGTCTGACATACAGAGTCTGGTGGGTATTCCAGTAAACTGATAATTGGTGTGTATAGGGTGTGGGTGCATATAAGTTAGTGCCCAGAGTCCGCCAGGAATTCCAGTTGTAACATCAAGCATGTGAAGCATACAAACTGTTACAACCAGAAAACCCACCAGACTCTGGGCACTAACTTATATGCACCCACACCCTACACACACCAGTTATTGGTTTACTGGAATACCCGCCAGACTCCGGACATCAGACCTGTCCATGCTTGACCTTCGTTACTTAATGTATCAGTCACCGGAATACCTGCTGAAACCCGCACCTGTCTATCTCTGACCCTGTCCCATGTACCAGTCACCAGACTCCACTTGGAAAACCCAACAGCACTCTAACTGAGCCCCATTCCCATTATGGTTAAATGACCTGTCACATTTCAGACTCTGCTCCCACCCTGCTCCTGTTATGGTTTAACTACCTGTCACATTTCAGACTCTGCTCCACTCCATTCCATTCCTAACACCAAACTTGGTGTTTACTTATCTTGTTTCATGATTACTAGTTTGGATTTCATTATTACTGGATTTGGTATGTTATACATTCCACACTCTATATAGTCTGGCAGATGTTGTACATACAATCCAGTTAGAAAATCAGCTTAGATTCTCCCCAGTAATCTCAGTACATTTTCCACTCTAATCTCCTCTTTGAAACACACCACTATTTACCTCATCAGAGCCCACAGGCTCTGACCCATCTATCACACAACCTCCGACCTATCATTACTCGACCTCCAACTCATCACTGCCTGACCCCCGGACTCTCCAGGATTCCTGTCCACCCATCTGAAATTGGACAACAGGATCTCACGAGGGTGCAGCCTATAAGCTGAAGCCAAGTCCTACCAGCTTTCTTGCAGATTTCTCTGGAAACCCTCCGATAAGCTCCATGCATGCAACTTAACACAAACAAGCAACTGGAAAGGCTCAGAAGCTCATGGTTGAAGAAGTCACACATTTGCAACTTCTATCCAAAGTACTGTGAACTGAACTTCATTGAACAATATTGGGGGGCATCCAAGTATCATTATCATTCAATGGCTCACACTACAAACTTTGCAGAAATGGAGAAGAATGTGCTTGCAAGCCTTGATGCCCACTGCTGCAGATTTGTCAGTGTGTCCCATTTTTCTCATTCTATCCACATGATTCCTGTCAGTCTTTGTAGCTATGCAAGCAGGTCAGCATGATTCATCTCAGCCTACACACAAGGCCTTTTGGGGAGCACAGGCTGTTTGGGCTAACAAAAAGTACCATGGCCATCATACATTACCTCCTGATTTCATTGTTGCTGTCAGGGAGTCTGTCAAAATGTAATTTACAACTAGTGAGGTACACATAATTTGGCCAGCATTCTTTGTGAAGGCTCAGATGGCCTGCCAGTCCCTCACTTGCACCCATTGCAAAAATTTTCAGTTGCCAGGCTCCGGATTTGCCTGTGGGAATGTGATTACATAAGGTGCTGGAAATAGATGTCATCTACTGGAATGGACTAAAAAATTAGACCACAGTCTTTGTAATGGGAGTGTTTTCCCCATTTAAGCTCCACTACAGTGGAAATTTTTCCTGTCACCTTTGTCTCTATTAGAATAAAGAAGGGAGGTGGATGTGAGACACAAGAAGTGTGAGAGCTCAGACACAGACACAGACACGAACGAGCGAATGCAAATTTCACCAGCACGCACTATGGACCCACAATGGTACATAACTTGTAACTACTGTGCCGAGTCACTAAATCTAACAGTCTCTTGCCACCATCATCTGAGTGGCCAGCCCTCAAGGTATTGCTCACCCTTGCCTTGAGTAGTTTTCTTTTTCTTTGGAATCTCCACCTGGACACCACTAGAGTGGTCCATTCATCCTTTCCAACAGGGGGTTTAGAAAATGGGTGGTACAGATATCCTTCATCCCTTCTTGAAGTCCATCCTGCCTTTCTATCAAACACCCTGGATCTTTGAACCACAATGGCTTATACTGCACTATACTATACCTGGACTTCCTTGTCCCATTGCTGCCACATTCCTCTGATTGAACCATAATGGCTATTATACACCATGCCACCCTTGCTGGCTCATCACTGGCTGTGTTCCTAGATAATCCAGTGACTCTTTGAAGACACAGCTTCTCTGTCTCCCCCTTTTTTCATCCCAGCAGGATACTCCAAAAGCATTCTTCTTGGTGACATTTGTGATATGTTCACTCCCAGCCCTCCATGCCTCCACTCCATTCTTCTTGTGGGCTTACTCATGTCCCCATCAGCATGCTTTGTGCAATGGAGCCTGCAGCCCCCAGATTCGCTTCCACTGGGGGTCCACTCACCAAATACAGACAGAGACAAAGACTTACTGTAAAAGAGAGTGAAGTGCTTGTAGGATGGAGTCCAGGACCCAGCAGGTTTTCTGGTCCTAACATCCCTCTGGTTCTGAAAACTCAAAAACAGTCTGTGCTTTCATGGCAAAGCAGAAAATTGCCCACACCAAAATAATCCTCCATGTTGAGACCTTACAGCTTCCCCATATGTATCATGACAATCCAAAAGGTATTTGGGAAAGCCTAAAGCAAGTCCATCAGACCCATGGTTTTGCTACTCACCTTGCTCTTCACCATTGTCTTCTCTACATGCAGAAATGCAAGAATCATACAATTAATTCTTGGATATCAGAAGTAAAGAATGCTGCTTACAGATTGACTGATTCAGGTACAGACATCCTTGAAGAGGACATCATCCTTACACTCTCAGTTGGCCTCCCAGAAACCTATTCCATCTTCATTGTTGCCTTTGACTCTATTCCCCCTGACCAACTAACACTCAACAGTGTCATCACATATCTCATGAATGAGGAAGTGTGCCAAAGGCCTTCTGCTGGAATTCATCCCAACCCAGAGGCTATACTCATTGTTCACAACAATGGCAAAGTGGTGAGGCAGTGCAGGTGTGGCAAAAATTAATGTTATACAATTTTAGTATCACAATTAAGGTTACCTTTGTTAATATGCACATTATTCATGTTTTTTTTTCAAAAGTTCTTCGCTTCAAGTATGAGCAGTGCATGAAGGTCTCTGATGATGGCAAATTGTCGAGATGATGGCATGGCACAATTTCTAGGCCAACTAACACATCATCACTCTAGCTTACATTTCACGAAATGTTTAGTCCAAACCTGAAATCTCTGAAATATTCTTCAATATACCCAGCATCAGCTTAATCCTCCTTAACTTAAGCCTTTAACTCTCTTACCAATCGCACTTAGAATATTCTACCTTGTGGTATATAAATCCACCTATTAGTAGGTCATTTATAGTTAAGCTGAGTTACAGCTTCTAATATCTACTGTGATTTGCACAAGTTTCCAATACAGTCAACTCAATCACATTAATCTGACTTATAAATATATAGAATGGAATCTTGTTGTCAATGAGATCACTGGTGGTCACACGAGTTGACAGGACCACAGTGTATTGTCTAGAACTGAGACAGGATACAGGAGGTTACAGCATACAGTAAGGAAAGAGAGAGAAAACTACCTAGGCTATATACATGTATGATGTGGTCACATGCCAGAACAAAACGAGTGGAACAAAGGAAACAAGAAACAAAGGGTGAACACATAACAAAGGAGTGAACACATAACAGGAACAATGAGTGAATGCATAAGACTGGGGCGCCAGGCTTACATAGAACTAATCTCATTCCAACCAACATTTAGAAAATCTACACCCCAACAAGATATGGATGGCATTGCAACTCCTACGAAACATATTGGCTCCCTCAAGCTCAACATTTCTTGATCACTTTTATGGCCACACATACTATCAGTAAGGTAGTCGACGGTCTACTTGAAGTACGACGTACATGTCCATTAACTCACTCAGGGACAGGAGTCTGAGGCCCCACACCTGGTCCCCCAATCGTGTTAGGAATGTTAGGATAGGAGCCGGTGATTTGAGTAGGAGCTGGACTATCGATAATGACACACGTCGGTGTTGCATGGCCGATATCATTGTGCTTAGGAAGTCTGGCTAAGATCGAAACTGCCAAAAGCAAGGGTATGATGAATGGTAAGAAAGTCATGATATGTGAACCGTCTGTCCACGAGCTAGTTGTTCTGAGGATACGTTTTCAGGAAGTATTTTACTTGGCACTAAGAACGCTATTTTATGTCCTGAATTCACCACTAGAAACTGCGATCTTCAGCACCCGTGTGACTTGAATGAGGACATTGATCGGAAGCGTTATGAGTTCATAACAGCCAGAGACATCAGACAGAGAGTGAGTTAAGGAATGATGTCTGCTGTCACATCCGTAAATGTTCCAATGAGTGGTCCGTGTTGCGAGCTTCTCATGATACAAACACCGAACACGCCTTATGATCCTGGGCCGACGGGACTGATGCAGCTTTAAGCACTTCCTTCTTTCAATGAATGATGATGTATTTAAACAAATAAGTAAAGTTTTATGGGACGCTGTCATTATTACCGCCCTTAATTAATATGAAAGTGGAGGGCCAAGGCAGCACTTCCAGAGTGTGCAAACAAGTACTCGAGACAGCACGACCAGCGGTGCACTCCTCAATTGTCTACAAAGAACAGCAGCCGTGGGTGCTGTGTATGTGCAAGACTCAAGAGTTAATTGGTGTGAAATTATGAATAATTAGCTGATATCCAATCCTCGATTCAATTGGTCGCACTCAGAATCTGACCCAACAGCTTGTCAAAATGCAAACAATTAGAGATGTAGAATCACAAAATCACTTTGGAGGTTACTGAATCATTATTTTTCTTGAGAAATTTTCAACCAGGCCAAACCGTGAAACACTGGAGGCACCCCAAGATTTTTGGAGTTGCAAAACCTTCAGAAAATCTTGCTATTTGGCCAAATTTGCTAAGCATTCTTTGAACTGGAAAAACTGTTCAAAAATCTTGGGTTTTAGTAGGTTTTTCTGAGGACAAAAATTGTATCTGAAAACCCTAAAAATGTTGATCAGGACATTCTAAGGAAACATTGTTGGAAATAGCCTATTTTCTGTGGATTTTCTAAATAGGAAAATTCTTAAAAAACCCTGGGTTTTGTTAGGGTTTTTCCACCCAACAGAATTCTATTAAAACTGTAATAATTTGCCTAGAGAAATCAATTGAAAACCACATATTTCTACTCAATTTTTTTGCTCAGGGAATTGGGTGAAAACTGTAGTTTTTTGCGAGGAAAATCTTGTGCCAAGACAAAGTTTTGTTAATGTTTTGTCAAGGGGAAAACCATAATGAAATTGACAATTTAATTATATGGGAAATCATTGAATAATTATAGATTTCAATAAGATTTTCCTTGGCCATAAACACTATGGAAATTCAAAAAATGTGTTGGTGAAATCTTGAAGAAATTAACAATTTCACATGAGTTTCTTAAAGGTTTTTCAAGATGAGAAACCTTGAACTGATTTTTCCTGATTGAGCATGATTCACAATTGTTTGGAATGGTACAGTGGGATTCACAAATATTTAAGAGGATTGTTTTAGATTCAGGTAGATTCTTTTAGATTCAAATAGATTCTTTTAGATTCAGATAGATTCTTTTAGATTCAGATAGATTCTTTGAGATTCAGATAGATTCTTTTAGATTCACATAGATTCACATAGATTCACATAGATTCATTTAGATTCAGATAGATTCAGATAGATTCAGAGAGATTCAGATAGATTCAGATAGATTCAGATAGATTCAGATAGATTCAGATAGATTCAGATAGATTCAGATAGATTCTTTTGGATTCTTTTGGATTCACATAGATTCAGATTGATTCTTTTAGATTTACATAGATTCAGATAGATTCTTTTAGATTCTTTTAGATTCACATAGATTCAGATAGATTCTTTTAGATTCTTTTAGATTCACATAGATTCACATAGATTCATTTAGATTCAGATAGATTCAGATAGATTCAGAGAGATTCAGATAGATTCAGATAGATTCAGATAGATTCAGATAGATTCAGATAGATTCAGATAGATTCAGATAGATTCTTTTAGATTCTTTTGGATTCACATAGATTCAGATTGATTCTGTTAGATTTACATAGATTCAGATAGATTCTTTTAGATTCTTTTAGATTCACATAGATTCAGATAGATTCTTTTAGATTCTTTTAGATTCACATAGATTCACATAGATTCACATAGATTCAGATAGATTCTTTTAGATTCTTTTAGATTCACATAGATTCACATAGATTCATTTAGATTCAGATAGATTCAGAGAGATTTAGATAGATTCAGATAGATTCAGATAGATTCTTTTAGATTCTTTTGGATTCACATAGATTCAGATTGATTCTTTTAGATTTACATAGATTCAGATAGATTCTTTTAGATTCTTTTAGATTCACATAGATTTAGATAGATTCTTTTAGATTCAGATAGATTCTTTGAGATTCAAATAGATTCTTTTAGATTCAGATAGCTTCTTTGAGATTCAGATAGATTCTCTTAGATTCACATAGACTCTTTTAGATTCACGTAGATTCTTGTAGATTCACATAGATTCTTTTAGATTCAGATAGATTCACATAGATTCAGATAGATTCTTTTAGATTCAGATAGATTCTTTTAGATTCACATAGATTCAGATAGATTCAGATAGATTCACATAGATTCACATAGATTCACATAGATTCACATAGATTCACATAGATTCACATAGATTCACATAGATTCACATAGATTCACATAGATTCACATAGATTCACATAGATTCACATAGATTCAGATAGATTCAAATAGATTCAAATAGATTCAAATAGATTCAGATAGTTTCTCTTAGATTCACATAGACTCTTTTAGATTCACATAGATTCAGATAGATTCTTTTAGATTCTTTTAGATTCACATAGATTCAGATAGATTCAGATAGATTCTCTTAGATTCATGTAGACTCTTTTAGATTCACATAGATTCTTTTAGATTCACATAGATTCAGATAGATTCTTTTAGATTCACATAGATTTAGATATATTCTTTTAGATTCTTTTAGATTCAGATAGATTCAGATAGATTCAGATAGATTCAAATAGATTCAAATAGATTCAAATAGATTCAGATAGTTTCTCTTAGATTCACATAGATTCAGATAGATTCACATAGATTCTTTTAGATTCACATAGATTCTTTTAGATTCACATAGATTCAGATAGATTCATTTACATTCAGATAGATTCTTTTAGATTCTTTTAGATACAGATAGATTCAGATAGATTCAGATAGATTGAAATAGATTGAAATAGATTGAAATAGATTCAGATAGTTTCTCTTAGATTCACATAGACTCTTTTAGATTCACATAGATTCAGATAGATTCTTTTAGATTCTTTTAGATTCACATAGATTCAGATAGATTCAGATAGATTCTCTTAGATTCACGTAGACTCTTTTAGATTCACATAGATTCAGATAGATTCTTTTAGATTCACATAGATTTAGATAGATTCTTTTAGATTCTTTTAGATTCAGATAGATTCAGATAGATTCTTTTAGATTCTTTTAGATTCTTTTAGATTCTTTTAGATTCTTTTAGATTCTTTTAGATTCTTTTAGATTCTTTTAGATTCTTTTAGATTCTTTTAGATTCAGATAGATTCAGATAGATTCAGATAGATTCAAATAGATTCAAATAGATTCAAATAGATTCAGATAGTTTCTCTTAGATTCACATAGACTCTTTTAGATTCACATAGATTCAGATAGATTCTTTTAGATTCTTTGAGATTCACATAGATTCAGATAGATTCAGATAGATTCTCTTAGATTCACGTAGACTCTTTTAGATTCACATAGATTCTTTTAGATGCACATAGATTCAGATAGATTCTTTTAGATTCACATAGATTTAGATAGATTCTTTTAGATTCAGATAGATTCAGATAGATTCTTTTAGATTCTTTTATATTCAGATTGATTCAGATAGATTCTTTGAGATTCACATAGATTCAGATAGATTCTTTTAGATACACATACATTCTTTTCGATTCCAATAGATTCAGATAGATTTGGATAGATTCTTTTAGATTCTTTTAGATTCAGATAGATGCAGATAAATTCTTTTAGATTCACATAGATTCAGATAGATTATTTTAGATTCAGGTAGATTCTTGTAGATTCAGATAGATTCTGTTAGATTCAGATAGATTCTTTTAGATTCACATAGATTCAGATAGATTATTTTAGATTCAGGTAGATTCTTGTAGATTCAGATACATTCTTTTAGGTTCAGATAGATTCTTTTAGATTCAGGTAGATTCTTTTAGATTCACATAGATTCAGATAGATTCTTTTAGATTCACATAGATTCTTTTATATTCACATAGATTCAGATAGATTCAGATAGATTCTTTTAGATTCAGATATAGACTCTTTTAGATTCAGATAGATTCAGATAGATTCTTTGAGATTCACATAGATTCAGATAGATTCAGATAGATTCTTTGAGATTCACATAGATTCAGATAGATTCTTTTAGATTCACCTACATTCTTTTAGATTCCAATAGATTCAGATAGATTTAGATAGATTCAGATAGATTCACACAGATCCTTTTAGATTCACATAGATTCAGATATATAGATTCTCTGAGATTTTTTTATGGTTTAGGGTGAATCTAAAAGAATCTATCTGAATCTAAAAGAATCTATCTGAATCTAAAAGAATCTATGTGAATCTAAAAGAGTCTATGTGAATCTAAGAGAATCTATCTGAATCTATGTGAATCTAAAAGAATCTATCTGAATCTATGTGAATCTAAAAGAATCTATCTGAATCTATGTGAATCTAAAAGAATCTATGTGAATCTAAAAGAATCTATGTGAATCTAAAAGAATCTATGTGAATCTAAAAGAATCTATGTGAATCTAAAAGAATCTATCTGAATCTAAAAGAATCTATCTGAATCTATCTGAATCTATGTGAATCTAAAAGAATCTATGTGAATCTAAAAGAATCTATGTGAATCTAAAAGAATCTATGTGAATCTAAAAGAATCTATGTGAATCTAAAAGAATCTATCTGAATCTAAAAGAATCTATCTGAATCTATCTGAATCTATGTGAATCTAAAAGAATCTAAAAGAATCTATCTGAACCTATGTGAATCTAAAAGAGTCTATGTGAATCTAAGAGAAACTATCTGAATCTATTTGAATCTATTTGAATCTATTTGAATCTATCTGAATCTATCTGAATCTATCTGAATCTATTTGAATCTAAAAGAATCTATCTGAATGTAAATGAATCTATCTGAATCTATGTGAATCTAAAAGAATCTATGTGAATCTAAAAGAATCTATGTGAATCTAAAAGAGTCTATGTGAATCTAAGAGAATCTATCTGAATCTATCTGAATCTATGTGAATCTAAAAGAATCTAAAAGAATCTATCTGAACCTATGTGAATCTAAGAGAAACTATCTGAATCTATTTGAATCTATTTGAATCTATTTGAATCTATCTGAATCTATCTGAATCTATCTGAATCTAACAGAATCTAAAAGAATCTATCTGAATGTAAATGAATCTATCTGAATCTATGTGAATCTAAAAGAATCTATGTGAATCTAAAAGAGTCTACATGAATCTAAGAGAATCTATCTGAATCTATCTGAATCTATGTGAATCTAAAAGAATCTAAAAGAATCTATCTGAACCTATGTGAATCTAAAAGAGTCTATGTGAATCTAAGAGAAACTATCTGAATCTATTTGAATCTATTTGAATCTATTTGAATCTATCTGAATCTATCTGAATCTATCTGAATCTAACAGAATCTAAAAGAATCTATCTGAATGTAAATGAATCTATCTGAATCTATGTGAATCTAAAAGAATCTATGTGAATCTAAAAGAGTCTATGTGAATCTAAGAGAATCTATCTGAATCTATCTGAATCTATGTGAATCTAAATGAATCTAAATGAATCTATCTGAATCTATGTGAATCTAAAAGAATCTAAAAGAATCTAAAAGAATCTATCTGAATCTATGTGAATCTAAATGAATCTATCTGAATCTATCTGAATCTAAAAGAATCTATCTAAATCTATGTGAATCTAAAAGAATCTATCTGAATCTATGTGAATCTAAAAGAATCTATGTGAATCTAAAAGAGTCTACATGAATCTAAGAGAATCTATCTGAATCTATCTGAATCTATGTGAATCTAAAAGAATCTAAAAGAATCTATCTGAATCTATGTGAATCTAAAAGAGTCTATGTGAATCTAAGAGAAACTATCTGAATCTATTTGAATCTATGTGGATCTATGTGGATCTATGTGAATCTATGTGAATCTATGTGAATCTATGTGAATCTATGTGAATCTATGTGAATCTATGTGAATCTATGTGAATCTATGTGAATCTATGTGAATCTATGTGAATCTATGTGAATCTATGTGAATCTATGTGAATCTATGTGAATCTAAAAGAATCTATCTGAATCTAAAAGAATCTATCTGAATCTATGTGAATCTATCTAAATCTCAAAGAATCTATGTGAATCTACAAGAATCTATGTGAATCTAAAAGAGTCTATGTGAATGTAAGAGAATCTATCTAAATCTCAAAGAAGCTATCTGAATCTCAAAGAAGCTATCTGAATCTAAAAGAATCTATTTGAATCTCAAAGAATCTATCTGAATCTAAAAGAATCTATCTGAATCTAAAAGAATCTATCTGAATCTATGTGAATCTAAAAGAATCTATCTGAATCTATGTAAATCTAAAAGAATCTATCTGAATCTATGTGAATCTAAAAGAATCTAAAAGAATCTAAAAAAATCTAAAAGAATCTAAAAGAATCTAAAAGAATCTAAAAGAATCTAAAAGAATCTAAAAGAATCTAAAAGAATCTAAAAGAATCTAAAAGAATCTAAAAGAATCTAAAAGAATCTAAAAGAATCTATGTGAATCTAAAAGAGTCTATCTGAATCTATCTCAATCTATCTGAATCTAACAGAATCTATCTGAATCTAAAAGAATTTATCTGAATCTATGTGAATCTAAATGAATCTATCTGAATCTATCTGAATCTATCTGAATCTATCTGAATCTATCTGAATCTATCTGAATCTATCTGAATCTATCTGAATCTATCTGAATCTATCTGAATCTATCTGAATCTATCTGAATCTATCTGAATCTATCTGAATCTATCTGAATCTATCTGAATCTATCTGAATCTATCTGAATCTATCTGAATCTATCTGAATCTATCTGAATCTATCTGAATCTATCTGAATCTATCTGAATCTATCTGAATCTATCTGAATCTATCTGAATCTATCTGAATCTATCTGAATCTATCTGAATCTATCTGAATCTATCTGAATCTATCTGAATCTATCTGAATCTATCTGAATCTATCTGAATCTATCTGAATCTATCTGAATCTAAATGAATCTATGTGAATCTATGTGAATCTAAAAGAATCTAAAAGAATCTATGTGAATCTATGTGAATCTAAAAGAATCTAAAAGAATCTATCTGAATCTATCTGAATCTATCTGAATCTATGTGAATCTATCTGAATCTATGTGAATCTAAAAGAATCTATCTGAATCTAAAAGAATCTATCTGAATCTAAAAGAATCTATTTGAATCTAAAAGAATCTACCTGAATCTAAAACAATCCTCTTAAATATTTGTGAATCCCACTGTACCATTCCAAACAATTGTGAATCATGCTCAATCAGGAAAAATCAGTTCAAGGTTTCTCATCTTGAAAAACCTTTAAGAAACTCATGTGAAATTGTTCATTTCTTCAAGATTTCACCAACACATTTTTTGAATTTCTATAGTGTTTGTGGTCAAGGAAAATCTTATTGAAATCTATAATTATTCAAAGATTTCCCATATAATTAAATTGTCAATTTTATTATGGTTTTCCCCTTGACAAAACATTAACAAAACTTTGTCTTGGCACAAGATTTTCCTGGCAAAAAATTACAGTTTTCACCCAATTCCCTGAGCAGAAAAATTGAGTAGAAATATGTGGTTTTCAATTGATTTCTCTAGGCAAATTATTACATTTTTCATAGAATTCTGTTGGGTGGAAAAACCCTAACAAAACCCAGGGTTTTTTAAGAATTTTCCTATTTAGAAAATCCACAGAAAATAGGCTATTTCCAACAATGTTTCCTTAGAATTTCCTGATCACCATTTTTAGGGTTTTCAGATACAATTTTTGTCCTCAGAAAAACCTACTAAAACCCAAGATTTTCAAACAGTTTTTCCAGTTCAAAGAATGCTTAGCAAATTTGGCCAAATAGCAAGATTTTCTGAAGGTTTTGCAAATCCAAAAATCTTGGGGTGCCTCCAGTGAAAAGAACCGTTTA
Organism: Hysterangium stoloniferum; assembly: GCA_015178975.1. Classification (NCBI taxonomy): domain Eukaryota; kingdom Fungi; phylum Basidiomycota; class Agaricomycetes; order Hysterangiales; family Hysterangiaceae; genus Hysterangium; species Hysterangium stoloniferum. The sequence goes on from WHVD01000239.1 coordinate 68,181, forward strand.
GGGGCAGGCTGTGGTATGTCAAAATGGGCTTTGATAACCAAACGACTGGCAGCACAGGATCGGTCTTTCATTATTTCCGCTCCTAAGCGAAAGTGAATGTCTCGTTTTCTCTAAACGTACAATAATAGTGCATCACTACTAATTTACAACAGACTGGAACGTGAGAAATAAGAATATTAAAGAAATTATCCTATACTAAGATGATGTATTGCGCCTTCAACTTCTTGCAATAAAACAGGAGAATCTGCACTCACTATCCCCTGAATAAAGTAACTCCAGACCACGTCAAGGCTCACTATGGCTTCTCACTCCCTTCCGGTGGGATGGCTTAGCGATGGGCCAAAATTTGTATAGACCGTTCCTTGATCGCTAGCAACGGACCAAATTGTGGTTGGGATATAATCAGTGCTTTGGCCATCAGGATATTTGCTCATGTAGCGAATATCCAGGAGAAATCTGGCAATTAAAACTGCTGCCAGACTATTTAAGATCAGGTTCTGAGACTTTGCCAATAAAGCGACACCTCACGGAAGAGTGAGTCCGGCCCATACATCTCGAAGCTAGGTGCTGCCGTCAGAAAACAGTTCTCTCCAGAGACGCCTTCCCACCTACATATGGAATCTGGAGAAATTAAATGATTGTAGCAAGCGATTAAAGTGAATGTTGAGAAACTCACAACTGAATACACAATATTCAATATTTCCGATGTAAGTATTGCTCTATATCGGTGTTAGAAATATTACAACATCATAAATGAAGTCAACTACAATAAGTAAATCATTCCTGAGAGCCGTATGGGATGATCAGTGTACATGTTTGTTAAGTAAAATAGTAATTAACAGTACTTACCACTTTTAAAAATGAGAACAGTCAAGCTGCTAGCTGGGGCAGCTAAAGATTTGAAGGTTTTGTAGGTTTTCAGGATTTGAAAACCGCTGAGGCATATGACGGCTGTTTCGAAGACTAATCTAGTTAGAGAGTTAATCCAACCCCCTACAAAGATACATTAGCCCAGACTGCGATCAAATGGTGAATGTGTAGCTCCCACATCTGTTGTCGTATTTAGTAGACTGTACTACAGTTTTGAGACAATACGCACTCGGAGGGTTTATCCGCAGCCTTGGCACAAGTATATGAACGGATTTGAAACTTGAGAATGTTAAATAATGCGATCAGTTGGAGAAAGGTGACCATCCTTACACCATCAACAACTACTACAGCAGTCCCAAGAATACCCAAAAATATAAAAACCATTTTGTTGCAGCTGTACAGAGCATACGTTCGTACGACCAGAATTGCTATACCATCGTTAATAATAATAAGTTTGACAAAAATTACTTTCAATGAGAAAATTACCTGTCACTGCGGCCCGCCCAAGCAACCCTAAAACAGCCATGCTTTGATAGGTGAAATCACAGCTGAAAAACAACTGTGGGTAAACAAAAACATTATTGTTGTAACTTGAAATTCTACCAACTGCAAATTGTGAGCCTAAATAAATTTTCTTGGTGGTGTAAGATAGAATGATACCTTGGGAGTAGCGGAAGTTGCTGCCACCTGGAAGAGAAGCTCTCCAAGTGGAAGATAACGAGCCATAAAATAAAGAATGGTTGAAGTTGGGACTTTTCTCTGCCATATCAAGTCAACTTCCAACCCGAAGGTAAGGGTGTAGTCATAGCAGGACATCGCTGCAAACATCAGAAACCTTTTTATGATTGGTTGTACAGCTTCATACCTAACACTCCAACTTGTATATAATAGTACAGCTGACTTAGACGTAGGGAAGAAGTAACGTCATTGGTTCTAGCTCAATTTTCCGGTATATGCGTACTCACATCCACGTTTCTTCTTCAACGAGGGTTAGATGCGCCGTTTTGGACATAGCTCAGGCTGTCAGACCGTCAAAGACTCGTTGTGGGCTTGTAGGTGTCTGTACAAATTTTTTAGTTCATTTTTTCTCATATATATATATATATGAAACTCTACCGATATCTCATGCGGCGAAACATCTGGTCCTTGGCAGTGCCCCTCACGCGATAAATATGAGCCATCTTCGCTGATAGCTTGCAGGCGATGGGTAACGAAGTCAGATCCGAAGCGATCTGTCGGAACTAGGAATAGGCGAAATTGTAGCTTTCAAAGAGTTACATATGAAGAGGAGGCATGATCTTCACCCTGGGATATGCTTATTTTTTAGCAATGTGCATGAAGCCGCGACCCCGTTTAGGCTCGCATCTTTTTGTCAATCATTTTTCATACAGAAGATTACTTAAAGTATTCACAATTGTTAATTGATCGAGATAGGGTAAGCGGTTACCAACACCTGAAGATTGTATTTTCAAGCCACGGGATTCCCAAGGCTATACACACGAAACTACATTATTTGCAAATTGAAGGCTTCTCCGAGTCAATTTGCCAAGAATCAATGAATGTATCAAACAACCATAAGCTCTATCAGCGCTTCTTCGCACACATAGAGTACACAACCATAATTCGGATCCGGAATGTCATTGGCAGATCGCACAACTGCGGCACAATCAATACTCATTCTTTCTTAGAGCTGATCAATCAACGCGGACTTGTCAAATTCAAGTGGACCTTAGCCATGAATCTGTTAGAATTCAAGACCCATATTATTAGGGAGTCATGGATAAGTAGTATAACAGACTAGGTAACATAGTAACAGACTCTTAGTATTTATACAAGGTGACGCGGCCCTACATCTCCGTGTGTCCACAAGTTCCGGAGACCACCCTTTTGTCATTCTAAAAATAGACACTGTTGTCCATGATGCTTTCCAACAGAATCCCAGACAGATTTATTTATTTCCAGCCTTCAAAGCAAGCAACAGGCGTAGCGCTACTGCAGCCACTGCCCGATGTCATGCAGTGACAAAGAATTCCATCTTAATCACAACGTTGTGAATATCACCACGACTCAGACCAGAGATTTACATTTTGGATCTAGTTGATGGCCACATTGTGTTTTGAATGCAATATGCCCTGTAAGTCTCCGAAATGCCATATGCATCAAAGGACCCACACAGAAATACATGTTAGTGCGTACACGTGCAACAGGCTATAGCATAAAGGATTCAATTGCTCATCAAACACAAATAATGAACAGCTCAGTCACTGTTACATAACTGTAATGTCAAGAGAAAGATGGGGTTTCTAGATCAGAAGGCAGTTTGAATTTGTTAATCCACTGGCAGCCACAGGCTGAAGTTACCCCTAGTTTTCATTTGGTTCGTATCAGGAGGAAATATATCTAACTAATCCCTAATTGTAGCCATTGCAACGAGGCAGTTTTTGTCCATTTAGCCGCACGAGGGAACTGAGAAACAAACTCTGTGAAACCCAGTGCAATTAAAGACTCGACAATGACAATAATACTGCTTAGAGCGAGTAATACATTCTTCTAAAACACCTTTAATATCTAGCTTATGAATATAAATGCAGTCCAACGATTTGAATCCACTGTCCACCTTCTGGCTGCCTTCGGTGGTATGGGAGGATGGGCCCAAACTAGCCATAAAAGTTTGTTTATTGAGGCTATTGAGTTAGGAATAATGCTGATTGAACTTAATTCCACCACAGTAAACCTCCAATGCCAGGGCTGCCGATTATATCCGTACCAATTCTACCTCTTGTAGGTGGCACAGGCGGGAAGTCGGGCCACGGGGCAGCGGCAGCCAGCGTAGGCACAAGCAATGCGATGGCAAATAGGACGGCGAGACGTGTTATTAGCATCTTATGATGTTATGAGAGACTTAATTGTCGATAACTCTTTATATACTGTGGAATACCGCTCTCAGCCTTAAAATCTATGGGTAGAAGGTTTTAGCATCTCTTTAGTTCGAAGTTTAGTTTCAGTATGGAGTATGAGAACCATTCCTTAGTAAACTCGCCTGTTTTATAATTGCAAGATATCAAAGATGGCGGTTGAGTCTATGTCTGAATACGAAACTTCATATGTGTTGTCTCATCTCATCTTCTCTTACATTCAGTTGAGTGTGGCCGTTGACTCCAGGGCTCCGAGTTCTTATCAGACGGCGCCGTGGTGAAGCCGCGTTATTACATAGTAATAGAAGCATGAGTACCTCGGCGCCGCCAAGCTCTGCCCTGTGTGATCCAGCATTAAAATTTAGTTCTGTTAATGTGCCACAATTTATACCGTTTGGTCTACATTCTTGGAAGAGTGTGAGGTACATGAACATCTATCTGATGGTCGTAATTGATGAAACGATGGATTAGACCATTGGGCCCTAGCCAGACAGATCGGCGAGTAAAAATCTAGAATATTTCCAATCCCAACTATCCCATGCCACTTATAGCAGGCTTCATTTATTTATTTCAATTTAAAAATATTTCGAGATACTTTGATGCAATCGATCGTTGTAAACACCATGGCCCAAGAAACAGGCCTATCATTGCGCATAAATATGCTGCCACCAAGTAGATCAATTTTGACATCATTTGACCGTTTAATTCAAGGTAACTCTTAATAATATTGCGTAAGGCCTATTTGGGTCACAACGTACCTTTCGAATGTTAGACAGTGTTCCCCCAATACTAACAATTTCTAGATTCTCCGAGTTGGCTTGGCTCTCAAGTAGCTCGGGGTCATAACAACAGACTCCGGTGCTGTAAGTATCCGCAATGTCGATAATGAGCGGTGTCGATGTCGTAGCTCTACGTCTCTGGGATAATAGAGGCATGTTATGACCAAGAGTAACAAAAACCCAGGGATGACGAATGAAAGCGGAGCAAAAATGAAATAGTTGTACAGTTGCTTTATACGCTGGATCGAAACAAATTTTCATGGATCTCCCCTCCTTTAGCTAGTGCTTGATAACAATGGTGCTTTACCCAAGTACAATAGCGGCCAAGTTTAGTACCTCGATAAATGACACGGGTCTATGAGGCTGAAATAGTTGGCATATCACTTGCTTTCCATCTTTCACCAACTCGAAGGTCTGTCCTCGGTCACGTTTAGCAGCAACCATCAAGCGGCAATGGCATAGAAACCTCAAGCCCTCTCCCGGTCCCTACAATCTCTTCAATGAGATTCACAGGTTGGCGGACATAAGAGTGAGTCCTTCCTAGAGTGAAATCTCCTTGCGCTGGGTTACAGGACACAAAAACGTCGAAGCAAATGCAACGGCAGGTCAACAAGCCAAAGGGAGCTGTAAGACGCCTTGTACAACCCCTGAGACATCCTCCCCCCTCCTATTCTCCAGATTCTTCCCTTATCAACAATTTGCAATTATACAAAGACACCTAGAGCTGTTACAAGAGGAGAGTTTGAAAATAAGATGCTTGTAAGCGCAGCTTGACCCCCTAAATCGGATAGACCCCTCTCTGCGCTCCCCCATATATATTTTATGTCAGTTATTTGAGCAATATATGAGGTTCTCAAATGATTTCCAAACCGACGGTACGATGACATGGTGCCCCTTCTGCCGCAGGCCCAACCTGTCGACGACCAAATACCAATTCTAACTTGGATTCCAATCACAAACCTTTTTATATCATATATTGGGGGTTTGCGAGCTGTAAGGGGTTTCGAAAGCTGTTAGACCATATTTGCAGCTGGTTTACTGGGTGTATAAGGATGAGACATGTAATATGGCCCTCAGCATTTTGTAACGGGTTAACGTCACCTCACTCTGTCAAACGGAAAGTTAATTTGTCTTGAGAGCAGCGCCAGATTATTTCAACAGTATAGTGGACTAGATCACATCAACCCGAGTTATAATTATGTAGACATAAACTTATTCCAAGCACTGGTCTCTAGAAAACCTATCCTCCCCCCCCTCCCAAAACCACACGTTGTAATTTCCACGGTGCACATCACGGAGCAAACCATATCATTTAATGCCTTTGTGGAATTATACAATCAGTTAGATCATGGACGGTCTACTTTATCCATAACTTACATGCTCATTCGCTCATCTGGTTAGACGGTCCACCACCTGGTCCCCCAATCTTAGTATGAAACCCTTCTAGTGGTTCACGGGCGTAATAATATGAGCCAGTGCTTTGAGTATTGGTAGGATCGTTGACAATGACCAGCCTCGGGGTCGCATCCTCGATATCATTGCGCTTTGGACAGACGCCTGAGACCAAAACCACAAAAAGTGCGGCGATGATGAGCGGCAGTAAAGTCATAATATGTAAATAGTCTGTTCAAGAGCTAGTTGTTTGGGGATGCATGTCTGAGAAGTTTTATGCCCTACACTAAGGAGCGATCTCTGACTTATATTGTGTCACACAGGCAGCATTGCTGTGTGATAAGTGTTAGAGTATGATACTACAGCTCTAACATAATCTATTATGATCTCCATATTTTTCTGATATTTGTAGTATTTTTACCAGCACTGTAGGTGCAGTATTGAGTGAGTTATCTTAGGTCAGTAACTACTATAGGTGCTTAGATAAGCACCTAGTAGTATAGTCCACTGTGAGTGTGGGAAAGTCTCCTTAGTGTTTATTTTCCAATCACATGTTAAAGCTACTTGCGCAGGAACTTAAATATGCCTCTTAGTGAGTTAACAACTCCACTAAGAATGTATTAGCTATCTACCTTAAATATGCCTGTAGATAGACGGATAAGGGACTATTACTATAATAGAGAAAAGAAACCTTGCATACCTCTTAGTGAGTTAACAACTCCACTAAGAGGTTACGTCCTCAACTCGTAACTACTTATATAGTTCAGGCACTCAACTCCGAACTATACAGGTGCAACCAACATTTGGTGTGTTCCTGATCAGATAATACTTATATCTCCAACACCCTCCCTTAATTGGAACACAGTCCGATAAGGTGCGAAAATGTCTCGACTTTCTCACGGGCGAGAGCCTTCATAAACATATCGGCAGGGTTGTCATTCGTTGGTACATAGCAGACAGCAACGAGGTGTTTTCGAATGGTGTCACATATGAAGTGATAACGGATATCAATATGTTTGGTGTGTGCATGAAATTCATCGTTTTTCGCGATTGAGATAGCTGATTGATTGTCGCAGTTAAGTATGATGGGGCGAACAAGTGGACGAGTGATTTCGGAAATAAATGCGCGGATCCACAGGGCTTCTTTCGTAGCGTGCATCACTGCGATATATTCCGCCTCGGTGGTCCACTGTGCGACACCTTGCAACACTGTGCGACACCTTGCAACACTGTGCCCTGACAACTTCTCGCCAACACACATGGACCCTTTCCCCTCCACCCCTCCACTTTACCTTTGTTGGTGGTCGACTAGCTGCAAAAAGGTTCAATAACTCACAGGGCAACACCTAGATCATACAGGTCTGGACAGAACTACACACCCAACCCCAGTACCATATTTGGGTTCACTATCACAATCACACTGAACTCAGTCGATTTTGCGATTTTTTCTTTTTCCTCTGGACCCACCCACCTACTCGCAGCATTTCTGGACACATTCTAGACCCACCATGGGCTAGACCTTTCGGGAACACAGACCACAACCTAACTGTACACGATAATGGTTAATTTGTGAGATTGTGGTGGAACCACAATATCACAAATGGGGGGCGGTATAGGGGGTATAGAGTATACATCCTGGCCAGGAAGGCTCACAGCATCGTGTATGCTGCTAGGTCCCATAGACTAGCAGCATGGGAAGATCCTAATTCCGAGTCTTACACTATCTTGCCACAACAAAGCATCATGAACCTCCTCTGGTACTAATTTAAGGAGGAGGTCATTCCAATGGACTCTAATGATAGCCTACCCTCCTAACCCCAAGATGCACTATCCAACAAGTTAGATGACAGTCTGTCCGCCTACAGGATATCTACTACGAGGAATGCCTCGTGTCCTGGAAGGAGACAATGTGGCAGTGTCTAGAAGGCTATCAAGTAGTCCATTTGCTGTTCGAGGACTGGAGGAGTGCTTGACTAGGGACTGGAAGGAAAAGAATGGATCCATTTTTTTCCCCCCTTTCCACATCAATATCTTCCCTCACCGCCCCTAAACCCACCAACCACTCTTCGAATGCTGGGGTCTTGGCACCTTGCAGTTTGAGGGTCTCCACACAGGACACCTGGGGGGCATCCCCGAAACTTTTCAGAACTTCGTATAGCACATCCCTTTGAACTGGGGGGCACTGTGAGGAGTATGCTTTTACCACAGTTTCATTGTGGTAGAACACTCCTTTTATTTTATTTTACACATTTTATTCATATTTTTCTATCCTTTATATTCTTCGAATATTTCACCATTTCATTAGTTCGAAGCTTTGTGTATACTTGTGGGTGCACTCAGCACCAAATGAAACTCAGACACACTTTTACCCAAGCACCACCACTCGTAAGACATAAACTAGGTCTACAGCGAGTGGTGATCAGGGTAACGTGTCAGCTACCACATCAGACAGCATTATCTGAGCTATCTAACACTTCAGGCCTCGAACTGTAGCAGTCGAGGCCTCCACTCAAATCATCCTTCTCCCCATTCTACTCATTTCTTTGTATATAGAACAGTCGGAACTTCTACCACACTTCACACTGAGGGATAAGAGCATTATATCAATCATATATATACTAAAAAATAACAATGAGTGGTGTGAACAACAGGTGACATAACAACACAAGGGGAGCTTAGAACAAAAGGGAATAATGAGCTATGGCCACATCTCAGTCCCTTATGTGGCCATGTGGTCCCTTTTTATTTATTTTGAACCTGTGTAGGCCTTGTGTGTCCAAATATAGTAACAGAGTTTTTTTTGTGGTGTTATCCAACACTCCTCCTCACTGTGGAAACTCCTCCTCAAGTCCTGTCATTTGAGTCCTAGAAAGCCTTGGAGCTTAATGAATTTTGAGGGGTCCAATGCCTTGGTGAAGATATCAGCAAGGTTATCCAAAGTATGGATATAGTTAAGAGAAAAACTGCCAGTGTGAATGTGTTTATGAAGAAAGTAATATTTAATATTGATATGTTTGACTTGGGAATGTAAAAGAGGGTCTTCCTACAAGTTGATAGTGGCATTGTTATTGCAAAAGACAGTAGTAGGACAAAGAAAAAAGAACCCAAAAGTAGTGAGCAAAGCCAACTACATACCTTCTTTGATGGCCTCAAAAGTGGCAATGTATTTTGCTTTATTTGGCTTCACATGAGGAGGCAGTGACAGTCTTCTGTTTCTTTGTGGCCTATGAGATGACACCAGATCCTAAAGTGAAAGTGTAACACTAATGCTGCAACGGGTATAAAGACAGTTAGTCCAATTGGAATCCATATATCCTGTGAGGTGAATGTCATTTGAACCACCTGTTAAGGGTCATGCAAAGCTTAGCAGAGGGTTTCTGGAGAAACCAACAGATATTCTGGTAGGACTTGGCTTCAGCTTATAGGCTGCACCCTCATGAGATCATCGTGTCCAATTTCAGACAGGCAGGTGGGGAACCCAGAGAGTACGGGAGTAGTTGCTAGGTTGAGAATTGATAGGTCAAAAGACCAGTCGGAAAGCCTGTGGGCTCTGACGAGGTTGATAGCATTGTGAGATGGGGATGGAGTGGGTATGTGCTAAGTAACTGGGGAGGATTGTTAGGGTACGTACACAGTGGGTTTCCGGAGAAACCTGTGGGATATCCAGTAGGACTTGGCTTCAGCTTATAGGCTGCACCCTCATAAGATCGTGTTGTCCAATTTCAGAGAGGCAGATGGGAATCCCGGGGAGTCTGGGCAGGGTTTGTGGGTCAAGGGGTCGTAGGTCAGGGGTCGTGGGTTGAGAGGTTGGGAGTCAAGATAAATAAGAGAGATAGATGCGTCAGAGCCCATGGGCTCCAACTAGTGAGCGCAGTGTGATTCAAGGAGGAGTTTAGAGCGGAAAAGGTATTAGATTACTGGGGGGAATCTAAGCCGATTTTCTGACTGGATTGTATGTACAACATCTGCCAGACTATATAGACCATGGAATGAATAACATACCAAATCCAGTAATTATGAAACGAAACTAGCAAAACATAAAACGAGAATAGTAAACACCAAATTTGGTGTTAGGAACGGGACAGAATGGAGCGGAGTCTGAATCATGACAAATCATAAACCATAATGGGAAATGGAGCGGGGGCGGAGTCTGAATCGTGACAGGTCATTTGACTAAAATGGGAATGGGGCTCAGTTAGAGTGATGATGGGTTTTCCGAGTGGGGTCCGGTGACTGACATGTGGGATGACATCAGACATAGACAGGGACAGAGTCTGGCGGGTATTCCGGTGACTGATACACGACGTAACGAAGTCGAACATAGACAAGTCTGATGTATGGAGTCTGGCAGGAATTCCGGTGAACTGACAATGGGTGCGTATAGGGTGCAGGTGTGTATAAGTTGGTGCCTGGAGTCTGGTGGGAATTCCGGTCTTAACAAGGATTTAGTCAGAAAACTTAGTTGATTTTCTGACTGGATTGTATGTACAACATTAGCTAGTTTACATAGACTGTAGAATTTATGCAATACCAAATCTGGTAATAATGAGATCCAAACAAGTAATCATGAAATGAGATAAGTAAACACCAAATTAGGTGTTAGGAATGGAACAGAATGGAGGTGAAGTCCAAAATGTGACAGGTCATTTGACCATAATGGGAGCAGGGCTCAGTTAGAGAGCTGACGGGTTTTCTGGGGAGAGCCCAGTGACTGATGTGTGGGACAGGATCAGAGATAGACAGGGATGATGTGCACAGTTACCAGCAGGTAGTCCAGTGACTGGTACATGAGACAACAAAGGTTGGGCATGGACCAGTTTGACATCCAGGTCCTGGTGGGTATTCCAGTTAACTGATGACTGGTGCATATAGGGTGTGGGTGCATATAGGGTGTGGGTGCATATAGGGTGCAGGTGCATATAGGGTGCAGGTGCATATAGGGTGCAGGTGCATATAGGGTAGTGCCTGGAGTCTGGTGGGTTTTCAGGTCATAACACCACCCAGGCACAGTCTGAGACTCCTTGTTCCTTTTAAATAATGTACAATGTGAATTGCCATGGCCCAGTGAATAGTAGAATATGTTAGAATATGATAATGTGATTAACCGTAATCTCATATCTCATCTTGTGACTGTATAGGTTCCGGCCAGTTCACACATGTGATTGTTATATTTAGTTTAGTGTTCACTAGATCCATAGCACGTTCGTGCACAGACCAGTGGACAGACCATGTATATGAGTATATAACTAGTCCAGATGAGGAGTAGATCCCTCATCTGAAAGCCTAGTAATATCACCAGTTTAGCATCTACCCACTCTACTCTTAGTGGCTACACTCCAACAGTAGAGAGTCCTCGTACTGTGATCACCAGGCTAGCAGATTATTCAAACAGAATAACTATCAAGGAACTGCAACAATTGTTGGACAGCATAAGAAATGTTGGGGCATGTAGAGATAGCTAGATAAAGCAAACAACCAACCAATGACCTATACAGTAGGTTTAGCAAGTTGTCAGTTTCAGATGTCGACAGGGAAGTGCAATAAAAACAGTGAAGTTTCAGACTGTGATCCAGAGGAGTAGCTACAGTGGATGTGGTACTCTGTCCAAATTGTTGTATTATCCTGTCAATTAATACAGTTTGCAAGAGAAATGCCAAATGATTGGGTCTATCCAATTATACAGCAATGCCAATGACAAAGCAGACAGATCCAAGATCAGATATAGTCCAGACACATCACATTTCATTCTTGAAGGCTTAATTTTCAGTGGCCATACTAGCAATAGAAAGAAAGTCATTGACATGTACCACAGCAATAATAATACCAGTTGCTGTGCATCTGTAATGAATGCAAGGTTCACCGGTAAAGCCTGATAAAGCCCCATTTCAACATTTGGTTGTTCATTGTTTGATTCCATATCCATCCACTTTGCTTCATACCATATAGGCCCCATAATATCATCCATACACAGTCCTCCTTACTGGGTTCAGCAAAACTGTCAGGTTGTTCCATGTACTGCACTTCATCATCAGGTAGTAAGCCATAAAGAGAGGCAATTTTAATATTGATCTCCTGTGCATCCCAACTGAGAGTGGTGGCTATGTGGAGTAAGATATGCCAGGACTCCATGTGTGCAGTAGGTGAAGTTGTCTTGTCCATATACTTGTTCAAAACCTTTAAATACCAGTTGTACCTTCCACCATATAGCTTTACCAGACTCATCACATTTGGTATGAAAAACAGGTCATCCTTTTCTAACTTTGCATCCTTGAGGGATGTCAGAGTGTGAGATGAGGTTATAGACTCCTATAGCTTTCAGGGAGTTGAGTTCTTCCTGGAATCCCACCTTCCATCATGATGCATCACCAGATTTGAGGGCTTCTTCTCAGGTCTGTAGTTCATCATTACAAGTTAATGGATCAATCCCAAGGGTATCAGATATAGCAACAAGGGTTATATTATTGTCTTGCAGCCCTGGATCAAATTGGATTGATGATGCCCATCTGAAATTGGATGACATGACCTCACAAGGGTGCAGCCTATAAGCTGAAGCCAAGTCCTACTGGCTTTTCCATGGGTTTCTCCGGAAACCCTCCGATAAGCTCTGCACGCAACTTAACAGTATTTTCTGACTAAGACTCACAGATTGTCAATATGCCACCAAGAACAAAAGCACACGTACAGGAATCATTACCTGGACCTTCAACTCTTCATTCCCCACTTACTTTGTATACCAGTCAGACACTCACAAACCAGCTGAATGCCACGGAAGAAGCCCATATAAAAGAAGTCCCAGAAAACCCAGACAAATCCGAGCACGAGGATGAGTCTGTGGCCTCCGACAAGGGCAAAGGTGTCAAAAATTCCCCATCTAATGATCAACCACCACTTTCAGATCCCACTTCCGAGTATTTAGCAATCACTTTAGAAAGGTTGATGAATCATATGCTTGGCGAAGGCAAAAGAAGGATCTGGAACCTCCGTGGTTAAAAGTCAATGCTCTGGAACCCTTCACGGGTTCCAACCCCAACAAACCTTCCACTTTCCTCATGCAATGTCGCTTCAATTTCCATGATCGATCTGCTGCATTCTCCATGGACTCCTGAAAAGTCAATTATGCACTTTCATACCTCTCAGTATCCACATTGAAATGGTTCAAACTGGCTTTTAGTGGACTTTCCAAGGAAGAGCCACTTTGGCTCGAAGATTGGGATGCTTTTGTTGAGGAGCTAGAAACCAACTTTGGCCCATATGACCTGACCAGAGAAGCCGAGAATAGTCTCACTAACCTTTGTATGAAGGAATGCAGTGCATCACAGACTATACATATTGTCCAATTCAATAATCTTGCAGCTCGTTGTCAGTGGGGCGATCCTGCTCTCTGCCACCAATTCTATGCTGGTCTGCCATCCTGCCTTAAAGATGAAGTCTCGAAAGGAGAAGATGGCAAGCCAGAAACACTGTCCCGTATGCACCTCAAGGCTCAAAATGTGGATGCATGCTATTGGGAATGTTGTGCAGAAGTTGCCTGTGAGACCTCCACAGACAAGGTCAACAAGTCCACGGCCAATAAAACCAACAACAACACTTCGTCTACCAGCAGCCAAAACTCCATGCAATCTGACAAGAAGAACAATAAAAAGTCTTCTAACAACAACAACAACAACAAAGGTCAACACTCCGGCAAGCAAACCAGAAAACCCGACCTTACAGGCAAGCTCAGACCCGATGGCAAGCTGACCCCACAAGAAAGACAATATCATATGGACAATAACCTTTGTCTCTTGTGCAGGAAACCCAGTCATCTCCGGAATGTCCATTGGTGAAAGCAAACTCTGCAAAAGGTTGAACAGCCAAGACTTCTTCCATGGAATCCCCATCGAAGGACAAACTGGCTTCTGATTCAAAAAAAGAGTGAGCAACCCCGCAGACTCCATGTGGGTTGGGGGTTGCATTGCCTCTCTGCACATTCATGAGTTTACCCATCTCAACACATCCGCTCTTTTGCACTCTGACTCATTTTTTATCAAACTTATGTCTAATATGATCCCGAAATTTGTTTTATCAGCACTTATAGATTCTGGCTCGACTCATTGTTTTTTAGATACAAAATTCACACAAAATAATCTGTTGTCAACTTATTCGATAAATCCGGTCAGCCTCCAACTTTTCAATGGAACAAGTAATTCAGTTATCACCCAAGCTTGCGATTTACCCATCCAGTTCCTGTGTGTAACATCTCAATTGGTCACTTTCTATGTGACCCAGTTGGACTCAAGTTGCTCGGTTGCCCTAGGACATAACTGGCTTACCTGCTACAATCTGTTGATTGACTGGGTAGCAAACAGCATAACTTTCCGGACACCTGTGGCTTCTGAGAAAACTATACCTGACACGGCCTCCATGGCCTCCACAGCACCCACAGCCTTCCCAGCACCTGCAGTCTTGGGGACTCCTGTGATCCCTATGGCACCCATGGCTTTCCCAGAACCCACAGCATCTCCGTCTATTTCTCTCATTAATGCTGCAGTGTTTATTAGGGCTACAAAAATGGATGGATCCTAGGTGTTCACTATCAATTTGAAAATTGATGAAGCAACTGGTCATTTTTCAACTCCGGTATCCACATCTGAGCAAACCACTGATCTAGAAGGTGTCCCAGAAAAATATCATGATTTCGTGGATGTTTTTAGTAAGTGAAAAGCTGACCAGCTTCTGCCCCACAGAGAGCACGACTTAAAAATTGACCTCAAAGCAGGCATCCAGCCACCCCTTGGACATATTTACCTGCTTTCCTCCACAGAACTTTCTGCAATCCGCAATTTCCTGGATGAACATTTGTCCATAGGTTTTATCAGACCCTCAAAATCTCCTTATGCTCACCTGTTCTGTTTGTCAAGAAAAAGGATGGATCCCTTAGACTATGTGTTGATTTCAGAGGACTCAATGCTGTCACAAAAAAAGGATAAGTATCCACTCCCACTTATATCTGACCTGCTTGATGCTCCACAGAATGCCTGGATTTATACCAAAATAGACCTTAAACATGCCTACCATTTGGTCTGGATCTCTGTGGGAGACAAATGGAAGACCACTCTCAGAACCCGTTATGGGGCCTTTGAGTGGTTGGATGCCCTTTGGACTCACCAATGCTCCATCTGTTTTTCAACATTTTATTAACAACATTTTCTCTGACATGCTTGATGTATGTGTCATTGTTTACTTGGATGACATTCTTATCTACTCTGAGGACCCCATGGAACATGACAAACAAGTCTGTGAAGTTCTCCAGAGACTCAGACAACATGGTTTATTCACAAATGGTAAAAAATGTACTTTTGACACGGACTCCATGGAGTATCTAGGTTTCATTATGGGACCTGGCAGACTCTGCATGGATGAAACTAAAGTACAAGTCATCAAAGATTGGCCAGAACCCAGAAAAGTCAAAGATATACAATTTTTCCTTGGCTTTGCCAATTTTTACCAACAGTTTATCCATGGATATTCCGACATCACAGTGCCCCTTACTCATCTTATGCACAAGGATACTCTGTGGAATTTTAATGATAAGTGTCAAAAAGCTTTCAATCTTTTAAAAGATTCTTTTTCTTCAGCTCCAATTCTGTTACATTGGAAACTGGACTTTCCGCTCATTGTTGAAATGGATGCCTCAGACTATGCACTTGGAGCCATTCTGGTCTATCTAGGACTCCAATGGAGAAGTCCCATGGCTTTTATGTCCCAGACTTTCACTGGAGCAGAGCTCAATTATGATATTCATGATAAGGAACTCCTTGCAATTTTTTCAGCATTCAAAAGTGTGGCGACACTATTTGGAAGGCTCGGGAATTCTAGTTGACATTGTAACAGATCACAAGAACCTGGAATACTTTTCTACCATGAAACTTTTGACCCACTGGCAGGCCCACTGGTCTGAATACCTATCAGCCTTCAATATTATTATCCATTTTCGACCTGGCCATCTTGGCAGCAAACCCAACACTTTAACTAGGTGATGGGACATCTATCCTAAAGAGGGGAGCAATGACTATGCCATGGTAAACCCACACAACTTGAAACCCATTTTCATGACCACATCAGTCCGCATGACTTTCCTCATCCATCCCATTGTCTGTGGAATTATCATTATGGATATTGAGAAGTTACATCAAGATATTCTATCAGCAATTCCACTAGACCCAATAACTAAAGCAAACCTTGACAATCCCATGGATCCCAGTCAACCCCAGTGGTATCTCGATCAGCATGGTTTCATTAGACTTGATGATCATATCTATGTACCAGCCACCACCTCAGGATTCTCCAGTACAAACATGACCATCCACTCTCGGGACATTTCGGGTTCAACAAAACTCTATCAATAATAAGAAGAAAATATACTTGGCCCAGACTCTGAGGATTCGTTAAGCACTATTATAAATCTTGCATTACTTGTCCACACTCTAAATCACAGCAACACAAACCATACAGCCTTTTGAAACAACTCCTGGTACTGGAATACCCATGGAATTCCATCTCTATGGATTTCATTGAACACCTACTGGACTCTGAAGCCTTTTCCGCCATTCTAGTTGTTGTTGACAGATTCTCAAAACTGTTAAAGGTATAGAAAAGAATTGACCCAGCCTGGGATTGAACCAAGGACCTCTGGCTTTATATAAGCAGTGCTCTTAACCACTGAGCTACTGGACCTATTGGTCTAGTGAGATATAATGATTATATATACATATTCTATAGGTCCTTCTGATGCTACTTGGGACTTATACAGTCACATCTGGACTGATGCCAACTAGGGACTTATAACAGCTTGAACATTCAGTAGATATTGTATTTCCAAATCTAACAAAAACAAGGTATATTCATTCCCACCCATGATACCATCACATCCATGCAGTTAGCAGAACCTTTTATTATCAATGTATTTTCCAAGCACGGAGTTCTGTCCCACGTAACTTCCAATCAAGGATCAGAGTTTGTATATCACTTCTTTAGATCCCTCAGGAAATCCTTGTACATGAAGTTACACTTCACATCCGGACATCACCCAGAAGGTGACGGACAAACTGAGCGTGTCAATCAGACATTGGAACAATATCTCCACGTGTATTGCAACTATCAACAGGACAATTGGAAATCCCTGTTGCCACTTGCATAATTTGCTTACAACAATGCACCCTCGGCGACTACTGGCATTTCCCCGTTCTTTGCAAATAAAGGATATAATCCAAATATTACAGTACATCCAAAATAAAATCTCACCTCTGCCCATGCTCAAAAGTTCATCACGAACCTCCACAAGCTCCATGAGGAACTCTGGACTGCAATAACATCCACCCAAGAGCAATATCAGCATTCAGCAGACAAACACTGGTGTGAAGAGTCGATAGATTCTGACCACTCGATATATGACGAATAGTATTTATTCAACTACTATTATTAAGTATTGACTGTCCAGTACAATACAGTAGATTACTAGACTGATAGTACTAGTAAAGAGATGCACTACACGTCACAAGAGCAACTGTACAGTTGCTCGTGACGACGAGGACAGGAGAAAAGAAGAGTTGACCTTTACGGTACAACTTGTAACTAGAAGTAAGAGAGATAGTCAGCGAAAGACTGAATATCTAGGGTAGAGATATAGCAGTGCGAGTCGACTATAGTGTCGATGAGCGCAAAGACTTGGGAGTGGGACTCAACCCTCGCGGTTTGAGTCCAAAGACTATTAGTATGCAAGAAAACACTACCTTTATAGGTAGCTGAGATGTTACCCTTGACACCTCTCACTATTCGACGTCGGGGCCGTTACAAGGTGGTGTCTGCTGGGTAAAAAAGGTGTCTCTCATTTGGCGCCCAAGAGTGCCCATAGATATACACAAGACTTCAAACTAAGAAATACGGGTATGCTCGAAAGATATAGAGAGTTAAAGAAAAGAAATAAAAACTAGCTAATAAAGTACAATAATATGTATATTATTCCACAGTCCAATCATGATATATGCATACCCTTCACAGTGCCCCCCAGTTCGAAGGGATGTGCTATACAAGGTGTCAAAGAGCATCTGGGATGCCACCCCAAGCTTCCTGTGAGGATCCCCCAAGGTCCAAAATGATGTTTCCCCATTGTTCCCTTTTTACTCTGAAGGACTCAGCTATTCTCGCCTGAGCCAAATCACTAGAATCCCTGTGCAAGGAGTCGGCCCAGTGTCTGTAGGCCTTCTCTCTGCAACGAATGACTGCGCGGACACTAACCGGCAGAGCAGAAATCCATGTGAGAAGAGGAGCATTGGGGAGGGGAAATGAAGATGCGGGTAGCGGGGCAGGAACATGTGGCTGCATAGTGGAGGACACTCGCTGAGTCTGGGGGCAGACAGTGGGGTTCCACTATGATATGCCGGAACATACAGAGTTTAATCTCCTGAGCTGCTCACGCAAAGTTCTCCCCCTCTGTGGGATCCTCAAAGGAGAGATAGAAGTCCTCCATTATCTCAGACAATGGAGCAAGACCGCGACAACCCTTAAGGCTCCCTTGAAGGACCAGTTGCTGCAGTACCGGCACTAGCTGCAATAGTACCCTTCCAACAGGAAACTGTTCGGAAGGGTAGTTGACAGCTACTCGCATCCAGAAAGTGGTGGAGATGAGCTCGGTGGGGGGAAGCAAGCTGTCAGGGACGGGAATAGGGGATCACTCTGGGAGAGGAGTGGTGGCCTTCTGTATCTCCTTTGCCTTTCCGCTCATCGTGGGAACGATGACGTCCAGTGTAAGAGGGTCCAAATTGATGTCCATTTGCCCTTGTGGAAGGTCGTGGATAGGGCTACCTAAGGACATGCAATATGAATATAGAGAGTCGGGAGGGATAGCCGGTGACAGCGGAAGTGGGGTAGGGATCGGTATAGCCTTTGGGGAAGGAGGTAGACGAGGCGCTAGAATCGGGGCTGAGGGAGTGTGTGCAGGGTGGAGGATGGGACGGTTGACTAGGGTGATGACCCCTCCATACTTTGGATGATGGTTTCCGCATTTGTCATTGGTTGGTGTCGCTGGTTACAAAGTGAACTTTCGAGGGGAGGAGGAACCCTTTGTGACAATCCTCTCCCAGATATCAGACACTATACGCATCATTCCTATCCTCATCTTCCTCCTCATCCTTATCCGGGGAAAAATCGATTGGTCCCCTATGATATCCCTTTTCTCGTGGGGGCAGTGCTTGACCATCCCCTCAGGTAAGGATTATTCATCGCAACTTAATACACTGGAGTAGTTCCCAGTCATAGAAGATGGTACCCTCCTTTTCTTTCCAGCTCTTGGTTCCCGTCATTCTAATGCAAGGCATCCCACCCTCGCTATCATCTGTCTCTGCAAAGTTGGCCCATTTCTCTCCCGGGGGGGAAGGATTGGCACGGAGGCTCTGTTTCCAAATCGTACTCTGTCCTCACGCCACTGTCGCTTGGAGGGGACTCCTTCTCTTGCTCCCCTTGCCTCCTGTTGACTTCTATACTCAGCGCATCTTTCTCTTTTGCGGGTGAGCCTCCTTGCATTATGTTCTTCCATAAACGTTTCCTGCCTCCGCATAGTAGCAGCGACTTCCTCTGATGATGGTCTGAAGGAGTGCCCTAACGGCTTACTCCAATCAGTACCGCTATCTCCCCTCGGCTCAGCACCAAAGGAGAAAGTCAACAGGGGGGTTGGTCCTAGGGTACCCCAATTGCTCTCGACATTGTCTGTACGAGGCGTGCAGGTGATGAATCCCCCACCGGTCATGGATGTACTGGCTATTGGGGCCTGCAGGACCTTTTTAAACTTAGGGAGGACTTGCTTGTTTTGTTGGAATGGGAGCATCATAGCACGGCAAGGTGGTGAAGTTGAAAGTAGAGGGAAGAGCTGTAGATAGGTGAAGGATGTGGTATGAAAGATAAAGAAAATTTATGTGAATTTATGTGTACTTTTTTATATATATATTGGATTGAAACTCTGCTTGGTTGGTCGTTAAATGAGATTCATTAATTGTGGCTGGGTTTTGGGTAAATGTGTCCACCACCAATGAGTGGTTGTCCCAACTGACCGGAAGGAGAGAAAAAATGAAAGAGAATAAAAGCCAATGAGATGGCTCACTGAACGACTGAGATGTTTCTGAAAGGAAGTTACAAAAGAAATGGAATAAATGATAGAATAGATAATTCCTCGAGCGCATATATTCTGTTAGATTTTGAACAGTGCCTTGTATGCCCTCAGAAGTGCCGGAGTGTTTCTGAGGTTAGTAGTACTATTTAACCACAAATCCTCTTCAGGTCCATAACCTTTCCAGCACACCCTAAATAGCAGATGATTTCGCTGTTTTCTATGTTCAACAATAGCTTCAACCTCATATTCTTCATGATCTGGTTTCAACTCTCTTAGGTTCTCAAGTTGGGGTCTTGGACCGAGGTTGAGAGGAGAGGGTTGATATTTCCGTAGATGGTCCCAGTTAATGACTGGATGCATCGGATACTCCAGGGGAATCTTAAGCCTAAATACTTGAGGGTTCAGTTTCTCAAGGACCTCGAACAGTCCAATCCATCTTTGTATTAGTTTCTTCCCAGTTCCCTTGACTTCCACCAGTTCGAGGGAGTGGGGGTTCACCAATACGAGGTCTCCCTCGGAGATATCTTCTACAGATCTTTGCTTCTTGTTATATGCTCGTGCTTGAATCTCTTGGGCTCAAGCGATTGAATCCCACGCCATCTGCCAATGATTTTCTAGTTCAAGAATCCATTGGTCAGCCATAGGGCTGTCTGATAGTTCTCTAGGAACTAGGGGTTCATCACCTCCTAGAACTCGAGACATTCCTCTCGGGAGGTATCCCATTAATAAGAAGGCCGGAGCGTAGTTTGTGGAACTGTGAACGGTTGAGTTATATGTGTGGACAACCACCTCAATCCATTGGGACCAGCTCTCCTTAGCAGAAGCACAATAGGCTCAAAGCATCTGTTCTATGGTCGCATTCATATTCTCCATTTGTCCATCCGTCTGGGGATGATGAGCTGAAGATACCGCAAGGGTGGTACCATAAATCTTACAGACTTCCTGCCAGAACCTGCAGGTCCATCTCTTGTCCCGATCACAGATTATTCAAGAGGGCAGTCTGAAGGGGCTGGCCACCTGTTTGACAAATATTCATGCAAATCCTTCAGCCATAAGGTTCAAGAAAGTAGGTATTGTAATAGCGAAACACGTCAATTTATCAACGGCGATGAAGACTGTGGAATACAAATCCTTTCCTGAGTCAGGTAGTCCAGTGATCAAGTCCATAGAAACTACTTTGAAAGGCCTAAAAGGTATGTCGGCAGGTCTGAGGGTTCCTTGACGAGCGGTGCAATCGACTTTGGTCTTTTGGCAGATGTCGCAGGTACGTGCATACAACATGCAATCTTGCAGCATTTTTGGCCAAAAGAACCGGTCTTTCATCAGCTTGAACAACCACTGACCTCTGGTGTGTGCTCCCTCAAAAGGGTTATCATGTACCAACCTTAAGATAGAGTTAGTCATGGTACTGGGCACACAGACTCGACTTTTCCAGTCCGAGTCACGAAAGTACAGGAGTCTGTTTGCTCCCACAAAGTAGTGAGAATGAGTAACAACTGCATTGGGTGAAGGGGTATCTAGAGTGTAGAGATTCCTGAAAAGGGGGTCTTTCGAGTATCCCTCTAGAAATTTCTTTATGTATCCCTCCTCAATACTGATTAGCAGCTGAGGATGATGCAATGCAAAGTCAGACTCGTCTTCCTGATTGTCCCTTACTGCGTTATGAGAATCCCATTCTGACTGTCAGACCTTTTGAGTTGCTCTGAAAGGTTCCATAGAATCATGTATGATAGAAAAGACCGCCTTCTTAGCAGGTTCGTCCTTCCATAGATTTTCCTCAGTACTCTTGTCCAGAGAGGTCGAGGTGATAGCTTGCAAGTCATCTCTAATAGGGCTCATGAAGGCTGGTACCTGAGGGAGTCTGGATAATGGGTCCACATTGCTGTGAACTCTTCCTGCTCAGTGTAAAATCTCGAGACCTGGAAATGCAGCGTATATCACCCCCCATGCGGCTAGTCGATGATTAGTGTTCTCGTACGATCTAGCCCATTGCAGAGCTGCACCGTCTGTAATGAGTAGAACATGTTCACCTTCAATGAAGGGTTGGAAGTGGACTAGTCCCTCCTTTGCTGCTAACGCTTCCTGTTCAGTAGCAGAATAGTTACGTTCAGCACTTTTCAGCATGCGATTCCAATATGGAATGACTCGTTCAACGGTAACTTCAGTCTCCTCGAAAGTGGGTCCCCATGAGTCCGACCACTCAATCTCGGGCTGTTTGGTTTTATACCGATGAACAAAGGATGGCACATCCTGTGCACGGTCGAAAGCTAACTTGGCTTGGGCATGGATTTTAGTGTCCATCAAGTCTCCTAAAGCCATCTTCTGGACTTGTTGGAGACAACAGCCTAAGGCAAAATCTGAAGTGTCCGTATACAGCCAATAGGGCATCCCACTAACTGGATGTCCCAGCACTGGTGCTGGTCCTAGTGCGGCTTTAACATCCTCATAAGCTCTGACATGTTCAGCGGTCCATGTCCAGGGTGTTCCCTTCTTTAGGAGCGAGAATAAAGGGGACACCATCCATGAATAGAATGGTATATATGCCGAAAAGTAAAGGACCATCCCAAGGAACTGTTGCAG
Source organism: Hysterangium stoloniferum (assembly GCA_015178975.1). NCBI lineage: Eukaryota > Fungi > Basidiomycota > Agaricomycetes > Hysterangiales > Hysterangiaceae > Hysterangium > Hysterangium stoloniferum. The sequence goes on from WHVD01000239.1 coordinate 90,860, forward strand.
TTCAGAAACTTTAGTGGGTGGGGCCAGTTCCAATATAGCGTGAACTTTCTCTTGGTGGGTCGAGAAACCCAACCTGGATACTTTATGACCCAACAACAAGATCGAATTATATCCGATAAAACATTTCTTGGGAGAGAGAGTGATGCCGGCTGAAGCAATAGCGCCGAGCACCTGATTTAGGTGAAGCAGATGATCATCCCAATTCTTAGAGAATATTACTATGTCGTCGATGTAAACCAAACAAAAGATCCATAGGTAGGGTGCTAAAACCGTTTGCATAACGTGCTGAAACGTGGAGGAACCGTTTCTAAGCCCGAACGGCATCCTTTTAAATTGCCACAGCCCTCTGTGAGATCTGAAGGCTGTTTTGGGCTTATCATCCTCTAACATTTATAATTGAGTAAATCCAGCTAACACGTCGAAAGAAGAGAGGATGTTTGACCCCGACAGCACTTGCATGATCTCCGATTGACGTGGTAAAGGGAATTCATCTGGAACAGTGAGATGATTGAGTTTCCAGTAGTCAATGACCACCCGTGGTTTACCATTGTGATATACTACAAAAGCCGGCACCCCCCAGGGACTTTTAGACGGCTTGATGACACCCTGTTCGAACCAGGTATCCATTTGCTCATCTATAACTCTCCTATTGGCAGGGGAAGAGGGGAACATAGGCATGGAGGTGGGCTGGGTGCCCTCTTTCAAGAGGATAGGGACTCTGCATTCCACTTGCCCTAACCGTCCGTTGACTCTGAAAGCCTTAACGTTCTCAGTCAAAACTGATCTGAGACGTGGCAGAATTTCCGTTGGTATATCTGGTCCCAAATTGACCAGCTTGTGGAGATCCTCTGAGGCCAGCTTCTCATTATCAGCCACCGTGGCCGTCTTAGGACTGGGCAGTTCGAAATTGTCTGCAATCTCTGGTTCGACAGGTAGCTTAGGCCTTTCTGAGGCGGATTGACAGTCCTCCTCAAGTTGAGAGAGACTTTCGATAAGGTGTGCAATCTTGGTCGCACCGGCTGCCATTAAATCCTTCTCCTTAAGTGACCTGGGCTTGTGAGCCCAACGAGTGGGGTCGTGAATTATCCCGATTGTCTCCCCTCGTCGGATAATCTTAGGGGTTAACGACAGATTGGCCAAGGGTACTGACACGCTATTCCTTGAAATTGCTGTGATTGGAGTGGCTAATATGGAACTGTCCTCATTTTGTAATACGATTCCTTCAACGATCCACTCCTCGCCCATTAGGTCCTCGACAAAAATAGGCACTAGTCTGGCTGACTCCGGATCAATGGTGCAGTCTTCCAAGACTTGTGCAACTCTTTCAGTATGCACGCCTTTATCAGGAAGAGAGATGAGCTTGGGTTGCTCCTTCAGATGTTTCCCAAAAGGGGCCTTGTTGATGGTGAAGGTCAAATGTTGAGGTTCCTTGGAAGAACTGGCTGGAATAAAACCCTGTCGTCCTGGGAGAATAAGCCTAGATCCCAACAGCTGATCTCTTAGGGTACCAATTTTGTAGTTAACATGGAAATCTTCTCCTAAGAGAATTGGCACCGTCATTCCTCTAACAACATAAGTTTCCGCCGCGAACTTCAGTAAAATGCCACTGTCGTCCTCCAGGTAAATAGGAATATTAACATATCCTATGACCTTGGCATTACCCGTGAGCTGGATTAGACGTAACTTGAGTCCCTGTTTCAACTTATACTGGCCCTGCAGCCCTTTGTAGAATTCCTCCGATATGAGGGAAAGATCCACTCCCGTGTCCATTCTGACTTTAACGTGTTCGGGCGAATCAGGAGTTCCTACATGACTGAAAACATGGAGCGCTGCAACTCCTATGCTAGAGTAGCCACTGGGGGGTCCTGTTTTCGATAAAGGATCGTAGTATCCTCCTTCATCAGTTGACTGGGATGAGGGTATTGGATTCGAGGCCTCCTACATTTCTTGCGCAGGGACAGGCTTACGCTCCTGCACTCACTTCGACAAGGAATATGTTTCAAGGGGGAATCCAATGCTGGATCGCTGTCACTGTCCTCCAAATCTGAGTCATTGTACGGTAGTAAGTTGGGGGGGTTTCCAGGATCAAACGGGAATGTGTCAATGTCAGCTCCAGGTGAACAGAGTGAGTCCGAGCTGATCTGCTCGTGATAACCCTGAGTCTGACAGTGGTTCTTGGTCAGGCCTTCAAGGTCCTGCCGGTGTGCACTCAACCGATCTCCCTTTTCGAAGAAATCTGCAGTGAGTATGGATACGTAGACCTCAGACGGAAGAGTTTCACCAGTTGTTCGATTTTCCTCCCTTACTAAATTGTCTCTGGCTCGGGGTGCATAAATGGGAACAATAGTCAATTCATCATCAGAGCTATTTACTTGTCATTGTATAGATAGTCCATGAACTGCCTCATATAACCTTTGCTCCTCAGCTTCCTCCGACATATCCTGTGCGGAGCATTTGTTGATAGAGACATAATGAGACATCTTGCCAGCGTGGGGGCAATCTATCTTGAAATGCTCCAGACTTCCACATATCCAACATTCCTTGGTGGGTTTGACTGAGCTCTTCTTGTTACTCCTCTCAAAGAACATTTTTCCATGACGCTTTCCCTGCATTGGGTTAGCGGTGTCAGGGACGATCCTTCTCGTCGAGCCTCTCTTGTTAGTCTCACTGACGAGAGTATGGTTAGGTGAAGAGAGGTCATCGGTGGCCCTAAAATCCAATTCCTGACCCTCTGTTAACATTACGTGCGGTTTCTGGAACCTGTAACGTTCCCGGTGCATTTGGACCCAAGTGTTAATCAGAGCTTCTTGCAGGTTATTAGCATAAGTATGCAAACTCATGATGTCGTCGATGGGTTGTCCTTGAAGAAGGTAGAGCCATTCTGTAGGCAGCATGCGAATGAGTCTGTGTGTTTCATCCCCTCTGTCTTGGTGGAACCCGTACAGGAAATGATAGAGTTTAACTCTCTGCTGGATATAGTGAACGGGTGTCTCACGATCGTGACCGGCTTGTCGAAATTTCATAGCTTCCCATTCTAAGGCCAAGGATTCACGCCAGTGAGTTCCAAGCAATCCTTCCACAATGCCCCAAAGAAACGACCCATGAGATTGACTGAATTCAGTACGATGCTCACGGTCTAGGGTGCTCCACCAGACCTTAGCATTCCCCGTGAGTCGTCTTGGCAGAGCAACTCCTAACAGCGCACTCAAAGAGTCTGATACCTCTGCGAGACTCATGATGTCCATGATGTAATCCAGGGCCTTGGATTGGGCTCTGTCGTATTCAGGGAGGTCAGACCATTTGATCTTAGTGTTGTTGGTGTTAAGAGTGATCTTCTTGTCCTTAGGTAAGTCATCAATAAGTGCACTAACTTGAGACCGCATCGGAGTTCGAAAGGGGGTATTAGGCACTCCATTGTGGCGCTCCCCACGTCCTGAGTTCCCTCCCCGGTCTGAAGTATTTGAACTCCCAGATGAATCGCTAGGGGGTCCTCCTGATGGTAAGAAAGGATTCAAAGTGATTGGCAGAGAATGGCGGGGACCGTCTGAGTTCAGCGATCCTCGACCAGCAACTGGGCCAGCTATACCTTCAGTGAATGCTGTAGAGAAGGACAGTCGACCCTTGCTGGCGACCGATTGGTTTCTGGCAGTGGTCACCTCATTCCCAAAGTTAGGACTGTTCAAGACTCCTTCAAACGCAATGCGAGAATGATGCTCTCCCTGGGAGGCACTGAGCCGGATTCCATCACGATTTGTCTCTCAATCTCTGTCTTGTTCAAAAGTCGACGTGGCTGAGGTTGATGAAAAGGAGCACAGACCTCAATCCTCTTTTCCTGAAGACATTCTATCACCTGCATCCTCATGTCCAGCGGAAAATCCTCCAATATCACGGGACGGTTGAGAGAATATAGGAAACGAGTATCAGGAGACCCATTTAGATTGCAAACGAACGAATTAGTCGTGGAGAGAGGCGAATCGGGGACCTGAATCAAGTCATTATATGTAAGGGAGGAGTACCTCTAAAACCATTTTATCGAGTCTTCTTTGATTTCGCTTCAGCTGACCTCTTAAAGTGAAGTATGCAAACGATAGATTCGGCGTGACTCCATTGAGAGACTCCTCCAACATGCGAATGTACATGTACTGGTAGTCAACCGTAGGCACGACGTGATCTCCACCGAGCAGGACGTGTAGGATTTGCAACGCATCATCATGCGTACGAAGTGCTTCAAGGAATAGAGAGAACACCTCCCACTTGAGAATCCTTCTTCCTCCCTCCATGGCGGTTGTGACCTCGTTCGACCATTCAGGAATCGATCGGGTCAAGTCCTCAAGGTTCCCTGGTCACATGAATAAATCACGCACCGATAAAATTGCCTGATAGTGACCTAACCAAACTGCTACAGTCACTGGTAAAATGGGGTAATCCGTATTGTATTCCTCCACAAAAGGAGTAACCTGGTCCTCGGAGATTCGATCGGTGTAGTACATGTCCCATTGCAAGTCGATGGGCTGAGCGTAAACCATATGTCCTCCGAGGAACTGCTTAAGGATAACCTGTCTCAAAGGGAATGTGAGAATGGGCTCGGGTGCTCGACTAGACTCAATGTTGGCTCCAGGGGTGTTCAACTGCATTCCTCGGGTGGATCGGGGGGAATGTTCGTTGACGATCCAGCTACTACTCCCAAGGGATCCTCCAGAGGAGCTGATCCTTGAAACGTCGACGAGGACTTCCTCAAAGTGACATTATGGGGTGGTTCTAAATTCGCAGATTTTTGACGAGGCATGGAACTACTCGGAGTTGATGAAGACCTCGGTGTTTGATTCTTGCCCATAGTCATTCGTGTGTCTGAGTCTTAGTAGTCAAATAATAAAATCTTTCCTCATAGGAAAAGAACGGTCTGGCCCGGATCACCACTGTGAAGAGTCGATAGATTCTGACCGCTCGATATACGAAGAATAGTATTTATTCAACTACTATTATTAAGTATTGACCGTCCAGTACAATACAGTAGATTACTAGACTGATAGTACTAGTAAAGAGATGCACTACACGTCACAAGAGCAACTGTACAGTTGCTCGTGATGATGAGGACAGGAGAAAAGAAGAGTTGACCTTTACGGTACAACTTGGAACTAGAAGTAAGAGAGATAGTCAGCGAAAGACTGAATATCTAGGGTAGAGATATAGCAGCGCGAGTCGACTATAGTGTCGATGAGCACAAAGACTTGGGAGTGGGACTCGACCTTTGTGGTTTGAGTCCAAAGACTATTAGTATGCAAGAAAACACTACCTTTATAGGTAGCTGAGATGTTACCCTTGACACCTCGCGCTATTCGATGTCGGGGTCATTACGAGGTGGTGTCTGCTGGGTAAAAAAGGTGTCTCTCATTTGGCGCCGAGAGCACCCATAGATATACACAAGACTTCGAACTAAGAAATATGGGTATGCTTGAAAGATATAGAGAGTTAAAGAAAAGAAATAAAAACTAGATAATAAAGTACAATAATATGTATATTATTCCACAGTCCAATCATGATATATGCATACCCTTCACAACTGGATTCTGCCACCCAACTTCAAAATTGGCAATCATGTTTTTGGCAAAGCTCAATTATTTCAGACTACCCATCCATCAAAGAAGCTTTCTGAAAAATATTTAGGTCCTTTTGAAATAATAGCACAAGTAGGTTCAGTCTCATGGACCCTACAGCTTCCAGATAGCATGTGCGTAGTACACCTGGTATTTCATGTTTCTATGTTAGAACGCTGTACTGCTAACACTATCCCGGATCATATGCAATCTCCACCTCCTCTGGTCATTATTGATGGAGAACCCGAGTTTGAAATCTCACAAATTTTAAATTCAAAAATTGATAAGTGTCGACGCACTTGTAAACTGCTTTACTTGGTCAAGTGGGCAGGTTATGAAGGCACTGACAAAGAGACTTCATGAATTTTGGCCACAGAACTCAGTAATGCCATGGAAATTGTTACTGACTTTCACACAGCTTACCCACTCAAACCTGGACCACTATCTTCTCTCTGACCACACTTCACAGACCCTGTGTTACACTGGATTCATTTTCATTCTTCCCTGTCGCCTATGTCTCTCTTTGCTTTTACAGGTTTCTGACATGTTTTTCAAGTTCTAGTGGATCTTCCTGCAGACTTTTATGCTTTTCACACATTACTTTTATTTTCAAAAAAAAAAAAAAAGAGCTATTAAATTTTATTATGTTTCAATCTACATTTATGGGGCTATGGTTTTGCCCAACCTGTTATGACTGGAATTCCTGCCAGACTCCAGGCACTAACTTATATGCACCTGCACCCTATATGCACCAATTGTCAGTTCATTGGAAAGCCCATCAGCCCTCTAACTGAGCCCCATTCCCATTATAGTCAAATGACCTGTCACGATTTGGACTCTGCTCCCACCCCATTCCTGTTATGGTTTTATGACCTGTCACAATTCGGACTCTGCTCCATTCTGTCCCATTCCTAACACCAAGTTTGGTGTTTATTTATCTCATTTTATGTTTGCTAGTTTAGTTTTCATTATTACTGGATTTGGTATGTTATTCATTCCATAGTCTATATAGTCTGGCAGATGTTGTACATACAATCCAGTCAGAAAATCAGCTTAGATTCTCCCCAGTAATCTTAGTATATTTTCCGCTCTAAATTCCTCTTTGAAACACACCACTCTTACTCATTGGAGCCCATGGGCTCTGACCCCTCTATCACTCGATCCCCAACTTATCTGTCTCGATTCCCTGACCTCTCAACCCATGAACCCCACCCGGACTCCCTGGGATTCCCATCTGCCCATTTGAAATTGGACAAGATGATTTCATGAGGGCACAGCCTATAAGCTGAAGCCAAGTCCTACTGGATTTCCCACGGATTTCTCCGGAAACCCTCCATGTACGCACCTTAACACAATCTCAGCAATCTCCTGAGGCAGCTCTGCTACTTCTGTGGAAACCCCATCCGAGCCAGGCTCCTCAGAACTCCAATTTGCAGTTCCACATAGACATACCTGCCATACTCCACCAGGAATGTCCAGAACTCCCCACAGAGTCCCAGGAGACTCTTGACCATGACCCACTGAACCTCGTTGCTATTTTCAAGCAACTCATTTTGGGCCTCTATGCCATCAGCTATCCACACCAAAACCTCCTCCAAGCCCATGGGCCTGTCTGACCCACTCACTTCCCATGCCACAGACCCCGTGGGCTCGTGGACAAGCGAGCACCTTGCTTTGAGGTGTGCACACTGCCACCAGCCTGGTCCCTGCCCAGACTTCTGATGGCAGTCAGTGTTCTGGTCATTACAACCAGAGCACCGCGGATTGTTTTTGACTGGAAGGCAGACTGGAGCTGCTTTTCTTGCTTTCTGTTGACATGGTTAGTCCCCAGAATACCCAAGGACCTGAGACTTACCTTTTGTGGGCTCTCCGGCTCACCCTCAGACTCGGACTCAACCTCTGCTGCCTTGCACTAAAAGTAAAAGTCAGTTAAGTCTATTTGATGCTCGTTGGGACCTACCTTTCCTGTGGCAACCACGGCCCTCTCCACAACCGCCTTGGCATGCTCTGTGGCAACCCACATCACCACCTCCTCATCTCTTTTCCTTTCCTCCTCAGCCTCCTGCTCCACATCCAAAGCCACCTGGTACTCCCTATCCAAAGCCTCCTCGGCCTCCTTGGCCTTTTTTTCCACCTCCTCTCATTTTCAGTGCTGTTCCTCCCACTGCACCAGTATTTGGGCAGCGGTGAGTGGGGCCTGATATTGGGAGCCCACAGAGGGCCTGGCAGTTGGCACTGGTTTGTGTGGCATTGGTTTGGGACCCATAGATGATAGGGGTAATAAAGAAGAAGAAATTTTATTTTTTTGATTTTTTATATAGGCTCGTCGCATCTGAACCTTACCGTCCAGATCACATGACTCTTTGACACATACATGTAACCGACATGACTCTCTGACACATACCCTTAACTGACAAAACCTTATCAAGTTCTAGAGCCTCTTTGGGACTTCAGCATAAAGGGAGGGTACTGTTACTGTATAACTGGAAAACCTGCCGGACTCCAGGCACTAACTTATATGCACCCAAACCCTGCACACACCAGTTCTCAATTTACTAAAATACCCACCAGAATATGGACGTCAGACCTGTCCATGCTCGACCTTCATCACTTCATGTATCAGTCACCAGAATACCCACCATAATCTGCTCCTGTCTATCTCCAACCCTGTCCCACATACTAGTCACCGGACTCTGCTCAGAAAACCCAACAGCTCTCTAACTGAGCCCTGTTCCCATTATGGTCAAATGACCTGTCACGATTTGGACTCCGTTCCTGCCCCATTCCCATTATGGTTCAACTACCTGTCACGATTTGGACTCCACTCTGCTCCATTCTGTTCCAAACACCAAATCTGGTGTTTACTTATCTCGTTTCATGTTTGCTAGTTTAGATTTCGTTATTACTGGATTTGGTATGTTATACATTCCACAGTCTATATAGTCTGGCAAATGTTGTACATACAATCCAGTCAGAAAATCAGCTTAGATTCTCCCCAGTAATCTCAGTATATTTTCCACTCTATTGTCCTCTTTGAAATACACCACTCTTACTTGTTGGAGTCCATGGGCTCTGACTCATCTATCACTCAACCTCTGACTCGTCACTGCCTGACCTCTTGACCTCCAACTACTCCTGGACTCCTTGGGATTCCCATCTGCCCATCTGAAATTGGACAACACGATCTTGCGAGGGTGCAGCCTATAAGCTGAAGCCAAGTCCTACCGGCTTTCCCAGGGGTTTCTCTGGAAGCCTTCTGATAAGCTCTGCATGCAACTTGACAGTTTGTCTAGTGGTGCAGTGATTGAGTCTGGAGAAGAATGGAGTTCTTGATGTGGTAGAATGGGGAATATCATCTATGGTTTCATCAGGTGTGTGAGAATGATATAAGTTAGGAGAAATATCCAAGGGATCAGTTGAAGTGGTGGTGGTGTTAGGCGATTCAATGGTAGGGGTCTGTGGGTGACCATCATGGCTCTCAAGGAAATGAATGTGATAGGAGCTGTATATCTGTTGCATTTTTGGGTCATAGTATCTGTAAGGTTTGGAGTGACTGTCATAGCCAACTAGAATGCATTCAATGGACCATTCATAAAATTTCAGGTTTGTTTTATTCTGGATTAATACAAAAGCTTGACAACCAATTTCTCACAGGTAAGAATAATCAGGTGTTCAGCTATACCATATTTCCCAAGGTGTTTTGACCATTAGGTACTTAGTAGTTGTTTTAACATGCAAGTGAGCAGCAGCAAGGTAGAATTCATCCCACAAGTGTGCAATCCTGCATATATCATCATGGTCCATGCCTTGGCCATCAAAGGTATGATGCACTTGTTCAACATGCCCAATGTGCACTGATGTGTAGGAAGCTGTAAACTGATGAGTAGTCCCTCTTGAATCAAGCCAACATGCCATTTTATGGCTTTTAAGTTCCCCATTGTCTGTCCTATAGATCCCAACTTTTAATCCAGTCTCAACTTCCTGAGTGCATTCCCAAATCTGTAGTTGTGAAAATGCATCACTTTTGAGTTTGAGTGGGATAATCCAGCAAAAGCTAGAATAGTCGTCTACAATAATTATACCCAGTTCATGAAGTGACAGGACTAAGTCCAGATAAATCTATCCACACTTTTTCTAGCTTCCTCACTGCTTTATACCCTATTCCTTCCTCCTGTATCTTCTGAACAGGTGTTTTTGTCTGTTTTCCAAGAATACAGAGTCACATTTTGAAGGAATATGTTAAGCTGTGTGCTGCGAGGTTGGGAGTCCAACAGTGTCCAAATGGAAGGATGTGGCTTCAGCTTGTGTGCTGCACCCTCACAAAGTTACCATCAGTTGTCCTTAAATTTCAAACATATGAGAACTTATCAATTGGGAATCCAAACAGTGGTCAAACTGGTCAGAAATCGGAGTTTCCGAGAGAGGAGCAAAGAACTAGTAGAGTAACTTAGTCGATATTCTGATTGCTCTGTAACTACTTTACAGTTTGGTATATATACAGATGTCTGGCATCTCGCAGTACTAATGAGGAGGCAAGGAAAGCACCTAAAGTAGAACAAGAGTATAACTAAATCAGGAAATACAACATGTACAGGTTTCTGAGACTTGGAGAATACAAACTAGGATGAAAGGATATAATGTATTCAGATGTACAGAGTGTACTAATTGGGACACAAGGAAATGGCCTAAAAAGGAGATTTGGTATCCGATGGGTATCTGAGAATGTGGGCAATGTCAGGTGACTTTCTATGGGATTCTGAGCACAGGTTGTAACAGGATACTGGAGGATTGAGCTGTTGCACCTTTGATAAGACCATTGTTGAGCATGTCACAAATGGCTTGATAATTTGCATGTCCAAGGTGGTGGTCCTATGTTTCAATGGTGGGGAGAATGATGAGTGATGAAAGCATGTTCTGCATAGGCTGAAGAGATTGCCAAGGAATACAGGTGCTTATCCAGGAGTAGGTTTCCTCTGGCTGTAATGGATCCAGATGATTTTGTACTAAGCCAACAAGATGTGTCATCAAAGTGTGCGATAACATTAAAATATTTTGTGGGGCATTGAATTGATATTAATCCTACTGTAGCATCTGGGATATAAAGGACATTTTGTAAAATTAGGTGCATTCCATGACCAATTTGAAGTTTTATATCTCCAATACCTATTGCCCATACAGATGAGCCACTCAAGCCTTTAATGGAACAAGGAGTGACAGCTTTTAAGGTTAAGAGGTCATTTCAGTCAGGAGATACAGTAAGGGACAAAACCCTTCCAATGATTTTTAGTTCTGCAAAGATTCTTGAATAACTCAAGAACCACTGTAGATACAAACCTGAAATTTGGTGGTTGGTTATGTCTATATGTTATGTATATGCCCTTAAAATATTATGACATACAGTGACTCAAAAAACCCTTCGCATGTTTCACCCTTCAGACTTATATCCCTGATAACTCAAAGACTAAAAATGCAAAAATATCAAGAATATTTGTGAATATGCACTATCATATCTAGATTAAGGAGGTATGATGCCATTACATAAGCTCCAAATATGGAA